>LPNX010178445.1:0-20971 GCA_001517045.1 Pseudotsuga menziesii
TTTTTTAATGACAAATATGTCAATTCAACCATTATGGTTGACTTATTTTATTTAAATTCTATTGGTTCTTGAATTCCAACTCACAAAAACTTATTTTGGTACGTTTTCTTATAAGGCCCATTTTAGACCCCAAATTTCCTCTAATGCAAATTTTCGAAATTTCCCCAAATCCGATTTGTAATTTTTGGGTTCATTGTCTTTAAATATTTTGAGTTATTATGTAACTAATTGATGTAAATGTTTCAAATTTTGACCTACAAGGTATTTATGGAACTACTTTAATTTTGTAATGATAAAAGGAAGACAAACATACAATTTTGGGGTGGGATTTTTCACTCGAGGAGAGGCTTTTGGAGCTTTGATTTCTCACGCTAGCATTTATAACTCTTATGTAAGTGGATGACTGTTATTGATTATATATAAACTAATAAGCCCTTTTACTTGTCATTCTTTTTCATTTTTGATCTGGTTGATTGCTCAGTCTACAATCATTTCCTGTTTAAAGGCTTATTCATGTAAATGCTTGTAGCTTGTGGGTGGAATTAGTATTTCATGTGTAATGTTTATGGCTTATTGGGATGTGTTTGATCCCCAGTTTATTCAACTTGCATGATTCAGTTCTGTATTAGCTTGTGGATGTTTATTTCCTCCTTGTTGATGCAGTTTTTAAAACCAAAACCCTAAAACCTATTTTATTTAATTTTACTTTTGAGATTGTGTTGGCTTGTTCTTCTAGTAGTCTAAGAACAATTTTTGGCACTAACATCTTTGGCGCCGTTGCCGAGGACAAATCTGAAGTATATATTCCCTGGGATATCATTATTCGTCTAATTTTGAGAGGTGAACAAAGTCAGAAAATATTTTAGACTACAATTTTTCACCAGCGAATCCACGATTAAAGATTCCATTGCAAGGAGAATTTTGTTGACAGAAAAATGAAGAAGCCAAATGGAAAGACTAGGTATCAACTTGTTACTTTCCTCCATGAGGTTTTGTTCTTATTCATTAGTTCTTTCCTATCTTTCCCATTGCATGTCAAAAGAATTAATTTTTGTTTTGTCTATTTCGATGATCATAAACCTTCAAGTACATATCCCTCTTTGGAAGAAGAAAATATGCATTCTTCTTGTTTTATTGATGTTGATCCTATTCCTTCATTTGAAATACATGTGCAGCATGATATACATATACCCATATCTCTTGAAGCTGATTATTCTGGTCATCTCATAGAGAATAAAGCTAATCTATTACCTTCTACCATCACTGCTGAAACTTGCGAACATCTTGTTGAAACTCATTTTCAACTCGCAAATTTTCAGTCTAGACTCAGATAGAAGATGTTTAAACCTCTTAGGCTGCCATCTCTCTTACATCCTTACCCTTCCTACTTTGTTGAATATCTTCCCCATTTTACTGGAAAATACCATATTACAGCAGAGAAGCATTTAGAATCTTTTCATAATTTCATTGATATTTTTGAAATCATGCATGAGGATGTTGTCATGAGGTTATTTTCAAAATCCTTTGCTGGAGATGCTGGGTTTTGGTTTCGAAATTTAAAAGCTGATTCAATTGGATCGTGGGAAGAGTTACATGATGTCTTTTTGAAGTATTGGGGTAAGAATAAATCTTATGATCAATTTCTTTCCGAATTTTATAGTTTGAAAAGGGAGAATGATGAGCCAATTACTAAATTTAATTGGAGGTTTCAAAGTTTTTATATTAGTATGCCTCCGGAGATCAGACCTTCAGAAAAACTTGCTATGGTATATTATGTTATGGCTCAACATTCATATCTTGTCTTTTTCCTGTTAGAAAGCAAATCATCATCTTTAAGACAATTGTTTGAGGATGCAAAAGGAGTGGAGGAGAACATCCGAGCTTGCAAAATGCTTCGAGATTAGGCTCATGTTGAAGATATACAAGCCTATGAATATGAAGAAGAACGTAGGTATCATTCAGATTTAAGACAGTTTTCTTCATCATTTTCTTATTTTCATATGAACAAGGATATAAATGACGCTTGTGTTGATTCTTCATATCAGTTTGATAACTTTTTCGATGATAATATATTTTTAGTGGATTATAGTAGAAATTTCTTAGTTCCTGCTATGAGATTATCATGTTATGAAGAAGAAGTTGCTGCTCTTCAACCTCTTACTATTGATATAAGAAATAAGTTTCCATTCTTGACTAATGGTCACTTTCATAATTTTATTTGCTCAAGGGTTTTATTTAAAGGTCGAGAAGCAGTTTGAAAAGCCCTTGGTTTTTATTCTTGATCCAAAGTTTAAAAAGAACAACAATGGAGAGGAAGAGAATGCTTCACTTTATGATGAATATAATGAAGACATTGAAGTTTTAAATTGGAAATTTCATGATCCCGTGGCTTCTTGGATGGAGTTGTATTTTTCAAAGGTTTCTAATGCTCTAGCTTTTGGCATACTTCATATTTCCAGTCATAAGTATCAGCTGCCTATAGACTCTTTATTGCATTTATCACATCTTTTGTGGGTTTTCTCAAACAATAGCATGCATGGAATTATGATTCTCAGTGGAAAGGTTTCTTGGCTTCACTAGAAGTATGATTACACTTGATTGGGTTGTTTCCTCTGATTAGAAGTAGGATTAAATAGGAGAATAAGCTCGCTATAGGAGCATGCATATTCTTTTCAGTATGCTGGTTTGTAGCAGCATTTTGTCATTTTAGAGGTATGTGTTCAAAGTTTGAGAAAGTTGTAGAGATTTGGTAAATGACTCCATCACCCAATCAATAAGGCACAAGGCCTACAGGTTCTTGAAGCCCCACAAGGAGGACTTCATCCCGCAGCAAGAGCCAGATGTTATAACTAGATCTTGTTCTTAGTTTATCTGTTCTTTTTGTCCTAATTTTCAACTGTTGGTTTAAAATGATTTTACATTTTATGTTGATTTTAATAATTTTTTACAATCAATAATTTTGGTTGGATTTAATGCTTTTAATGGTTGAATTATTTCATTATTTTAGTTTCAAGGTTTGTCTTTTGGGCTTATTAGTTAATATGTACATCTTTAAGCTTTCAGAAACTTATAATAAAAGTTTATTCCAATTTTTGATTTATAATCTAACTCTCATTTTTTAGTCCTTTGTCAAATATTTTCATGAGGAAATTCCTGTAGCAGCTCTATTTTTCCTGGTTTTGTCATTGTCATTGAGAGCAGATTACGAGGAGATGGAAACGAATTTAGGAAAACCAAAAGAGGTTTTTGTGCACAATAGACTCATTCACAAAAAATTCTCTCAGGTTTGCACCAGCTATTATCATTTGAGATATTCAATATCATCTTTGTGGCGTATTTTCAGGGTTTGAATTATTTAATAATTTCCTGTTTTAGTCACAAATTTGTAGCACGTATTTCGATCAATGAAGGGGAATTTTGAAAAACCAAGAGAGGTTTTGGTTCATAACATACTCATTTAAAAAAATATCTCTCAATTTTTGCACAGGTGTCTCGGATTGAGATATATGAAGGCGTCTTTGAGACCTAAATTTTCAGAAATTTGCCAAATTTCCCCAAATCCGATTTGTAATTTTTGGGTTAATTGTCTTTAAAGAATTTGAGCTACTATGTAACTAATTGATGTAACTGTTTCAAATTTAGACCTAGAAGGTAGTTATGGAACTACTTTACTTTTGTAATGATAAAAGGAAGACAAACATACAGTTTTGCGATGGGATTTTTCACTCAAGGAGAGGCTTTTGGAGCTTTGATTTCTCAAGATAGCATTTATAACTCTTATGTAAGTGGATGACTATTATTGATTATATATAAACTGATAAGCCCTTTTACATTTCATGCTTTTTCATTTATGATTTGGTTGATTGCTCAGTCTACAATTTCATTTCTTGTTTAAAGGTTTATTCATGTAAATGCTTGTAGCCTGTGGGTGGAATTAGTATTTCATGTGTAATGTTTATGGATTATTGGGATGTGTTTGATCCCCAGTTTATTCGACTTGCATGATTCAGTTCTGTATTAGCTTGTGGATGTTTATTTCCTCCTTTTTGATGAAATTTTTAAAACCCAAACCCTAAAACCAATTTTATTTAATTTTACTTTTGAGATTGTGTTGGCTTGTTCTTCTAGTAGTCTAAGAACAATTTCTAGCACTAACATATTTGGTGTCATTGACGGGGATGAAGCTGAAGTATATCTTCCCTAGGATATCATTATTCATCTAATTTTGAGAGGTGAACAAAGTCAGAAAATATTTTAGACTACAATTTTTCACCGGCGACTCCACGATTAAAGATTCCATTGGAAGGAGAATTTTGTTGACAGAAAAATGAAGAATCCAAATGGAAAGACTAGGTATTAGCTTGTTACTTTCCTCCATGAGGTTTTGTTCTTATTCATCAGTTCTTTCCTGTCTTTCCCATTGCATGTCAAAAGAATTATGTTTTGTTTTGTCTATTCCGATGATCATAAACCTTCAAGTACATATCCCTCTTTGGAAGAAGAAAATATGCATTCTTCTTGTTTTATTGATGTTGATCCTATTCCTTCATTTGAAATACATGTGCAGCATGATATACATATACCCATATCTCTTGAAGCTGATTATTCTGGTCATCTTGTAGAGAATAAAGCTAATATATTACCTTCTACCATCACTGCTGAAACTTGCGAACATCTTGTTCAACCTCATTTTCAACTCACAGATTTTCAGTTTAGACTCAGACAGGTGATGTTTAAACTTCTTAGGTTACCATTTCTCTCACATCTTTACCCTTCCTACTTTGTTGAATATCTGCCCCATTTTACTGGAAAATACCATATTACAGCAGAGAAGCATTTAGAATCTTTTCATAATTTCATTGATAATTTTGAAATCATGCATGAGGATGTTGTCATGAGGTTATTTTTGAAATATTTTGCTGGAGATGCTGGGTTTTGGTTTCGAAATTTAAAAGCTAATTCAATTGGATCGTGGGAAGAGTTACATGATGTCTTTTTGAAGTATTGGGGTAAGAATAAATCTTATGATCAATTTCTTTCTGAATCTTATAGTTTGAAAAGGGAGAATGATGAGCCAATTACTAAATTTAATTGGAGGTTTCAAATTTTTTATATCAATATGCCTCCGGAGATCAGACCTTCGAAAAAAATTGCTATGGTATATTATGTTATGGCTCAACATTCAGATCTTGTCTTTTTTTAGTTAGAAAGGAAATCATCATCTTTAAGACAATTGTTTGAGGATGCAAAAGGAGTGGAGGAAAACATCTGAGCTTGCAAAATGCTTCGAGATCAGGCTCATGTTGAAGATATACAAGCTTATGAATAGGAAGAAGAACATAGGTATCATTCAGATTTAAGACAGTTTTCTTCATCATTTTCAGATTTTTATATGAACAAGGATATAAATGATGCTTGTGTTGATTCTTCATATCAATTTGCTGACTTTTTCGATGATAATATATTTTCAGTGGATTGTAGTAGAAATTTCTTAGTTCCTGCTATGAGATTATCATGTTATGAAGAAGAAGTTGCTGCTCTTCAACCTCTTACTATTGATATAAGAAAAAGGTTTCCATTCTTGACTTATGGTCACTTTCAGAATTTTATTTGTTCAAGTTTTGATCAAGGGTTTTATTTAAAGGTCAAGAAGCAGTTTGAAAAGCCCTTGGTTTCCATTCTTGATCCAAAGTTTAAAAACAAGAGCAATGGAGGGGAAGAGAATGCTTCACTTTATGATGAATATAATGCAGACATTGAAGTTTTAAATCGGAAATTTCATGATCTCGTGGCTTCTTGGATGGAGTTGTATTTTTTAAAGGTTTCTAATGCTCTAGCTTTTCGCATACTTCCTATTTCTAGTCATAAGTATCAGCTGCCTACAGAATCTTTATTGCATTTATCACATCTTTTGTGGGTTTTCTCAAACAATAGCATGCATGGAATTATGATTCTCAGTGAAATGGTTTCTTCGCTTCACTGGAAGTATGATTACACTTGATTGGGTTGTTTCCTCCAATTAGAAGTAGGAGTAAATAGCAGAATAAGCTCGCTATAGGAGCATGCAGATTATTTTTAGTATGTTGGTTTGTAACAGTATTTTGTCATTTCATAGGTATGTGTTCATAGTTTGAGAAAGTTGCAGAGATTTGGTAAATGACTCCATCACCCAATGAATAAGGCACAAGGTCTACAAGTTCTTGAAGCCCCATAAGGAGGATTTCATCCCGCAGCAAGAGCAAGATGTTATAACTAGATCTTGTTCTTAGTTTATCTGTTCTTTTTGTCCTAATTTTCAACCATTGGTTTAAAATGATTTTACATTTTATGTTTATTTTAAGAATTTTTGACAATCAATAATTTTGGTTGGATTTAATGCTTTTAATGGTTGAATTATTTCATTATTTTAGTTTTAAGGTTTGTCTTTTGGGCTTATTAGTTAATATGTACATATTTAAGCTTTCAGAAACTTATAATAAAAGTTTATTCCAAGTTTTGATTTATAATCTAACTCTCATTTTTTAGTCCTTTGTCAAATATTTTCATGAGGAGATTCCTGTAGCAGCTCTGTTTTTCCTATTTTTGTCATTGTCATTGGGAGCAAATTACGAGGAGATGAAAATGAATTTAGGAAAAAAAAAAGAATTTTTTTCCACAATAGACTCATTCACAAAAACCTCTCTCAGTTTTGCAGCAGCTATTATCGTTTGAGAGATTCAAATTCATATTTGTGGCCTATTTTTAGGGTTTGAATTATTTAATAATTTTCTGTTTTAGTCACAAATTTGCAGCACGTATTCCGATCAATTGAAATGGAATTTAAAAAAAACAAGAGATTTTTTTGTTCATAACATACTAATTTAAAAAAACCTCTCTCAAGTTTTGCACAGGTATTCCTTATCGAGCGATATGAAGGCGTGTTTGAGACCCAAATTTTCTGAAATTCGTCAAATTTCCCCAAATCCGATTTGTAATTCTTGGGTTAGTTGTCTTTAAATATTTTGAGTTATTATGTAACTAATTGATGTAAATGTTTAAAATTTTGACCTAGAAGGTATTTATGGAACTACTTTACTTTTGTAATGATAAAAGGAAGACAAACATACAGTTTTGGGGTGGGATTTTTCACTCGAGGAGAGGCTTTTGGAGCTTTGATTTCTCAAGCTAGCATTTATAACTCTTATGTAAGTGGATGACTGTTATTGATTATATATAAAATGATAAGCCCTTTTACCTGTCATGATTTTTCATTTCTGATCTGGTTGATTTCTTAGTCTACAATTTCATTTCCTGTTTAAAGGTTTATTCATGTAAATGTTTGTAGCTTGTGGGTGGAATTAGTATTTCATGTGTAATGTTTATGGCTTATTGGGATGTGTTTGATCCCCAGTTTATTCAACTTGCATGATTCAGTTCTGTATGAGCTTGTGGATGTTTATTTCCTCCTTGTTGATGAAGTTTTTGAAACCAAAACCCTAAAACCTATTTTATTTAATTTTACTTTTGAGATTGTGTTGGCTTGTTCTTCTAGTAGTCTAAGAACAATTTCTGGCACTAATAGTAAGGAAGCAGGGGCACTAAGAAAAATGGCTTGTCGATACCATCATAAGGAGGGATTGATGAAGTGACAAATATAAAGTCTACAAACCATGAGACAACTTAAATTTGATTGCAAGTGAGGCTGAGGGTCACTTCCTCCATTAATATCATGGCATCACAACATAAAGGGGCGTGTATTTGGCACCTCCATGTAAGGAATAGGATCAAGAACCCATGTGAACATTCATGTTGTCATTATGATACTTGATGATGGTGTGTGTGATGAATTGACGGACTCATGTTTGAACTCAACCTCTAGTGACGATTCAGTAACTGCCTCGCTTGTTATAATTCCACATTCAGAGTCGTTCTAAGATACAAAGTGAGTGAATACTAGTGAAGAACAAGGATGACTAACTATTGTTCTTCTAAGGGTATTGGGGGTCCTGATATGGAATATGTAATGACTATTCTGCTTGGGGATCATGTTGTTTGATGTGTTTTTTTGATCACTAAGCGTTGCTTGGAGATTTCAACCACTTCTGGGTCTTCATGCAAAAGCAACTCCAACCATCAGGGTAAATATGTTCATTACATTAGGAAGAACTTCTCATGCTGGTAAGAGAAATATTTT
The DNA here is from genome assembly GCA_001517045.1 of Pseudotsuga menziesii. Taxonomy (NCBI): domain Eukaryota; kingdom Viridiplantae; phylum Streptophyta; class Pinopsida; order Pinales; family Pinaceae; genus Pseudotsuga; species Pseudotsuga menziesii. The sequence goes on from LPNX010178445.1 coordinate 8,174, forward strand.
CCTAACAAAGTGTAGCACCACTATGGAAGCAGTGACAATATTTCCTGGCCCAAAGAATATCCTGTCAAATCCTCCATACAAGGTCATGGACTTAATTACCACAGTGCATGGTATCGTTTTCTAGGAACGGCTAGTCTAAACAAATGCTTGGACTGGGGGAGAGAGGATCAGAGGTCTACATCATCACCATCCTTACTACAAATTGATAACTCTAATGAAGGTTATGATGAGTCCAAATATTTGTTGCACTGGAATACCATGGAGGAAGGATCTATTCCAGGTAGGGGATGACGGATCTCACCATAATTGTACCCAACATGCATATAGACCCCTTCCTAGTATGAGAGATGACCACTAGTTGTTAGGATTACCCAAATATTGTGTACTCATTCACGGGAAATGATTAAGGAAATTCTAAAGGGAGGAAGGACAAACATGGGTCGAGTTGTGGACTAAATTTTGAAATACAAACAGGGAACATTGGTGTTCATGGTAAGTCCTTCAGTTCCTACATTCTACCCCTACGTCCTACCTTACTGAGCTGTACAAGCATCTAGAAATAGACAAGAATGACAAATTCACCAAGGATTTAGTACTGTTGATAAACAGAACTGTGTTCTCGAGGTATGAAAACCTAACAATTTTACCAGGATATATAGATGCTACCAAAAATAAATACTAACACAGAAAGAACATAAAGCTTCCCACCAACTGCGAACACAAACATAACATATTATCAAACATAGAATGAACATAAAAGTTAGAAGCAAAATGTGTGTGAGGTAGTGGCCTCGGTGGAGATTTACGCCCATGATTGATTTCGTAGGATCAAAAGTGCGAAGAGGGAAAGAAGCATGTGCACATTTGCAGAGCTTTTCCTACAAGGACCACACCGTACTACATGTATTTGAGAAATAAATGTCTATGATAGAACTGCCATCTCTAAAGCAGTGGAAGACCGTTGATAGGTTCGGGAAGACTAGATACATGGTGCATTCCCTGGAAGGAGGATAAAAAAGTGAAGTCAAGTCAATAGAAAACCATTGAGGGTGTCCCAATCCATCATTGTCACGTCAAGCGAGCCTGATCCCTAGTCGTCGCATTACCTATTTTATCAAGCATGCTTGATATTCCTTATTTCCTATTTTATGCAAAAATCATGGCGAATGTGCCACTTCACAGCTGTCAGAATGTACGATGCTGATTCAGTATTGATTCCATTTGTAACCTAATTAGGCTCTATTTTGAGGTTGGTCTTGAGATCCATAGCATTATAAATATAACCCTTTCAGAGGAGAACAGGGTTGGAGGATTGGTTTGACTTTCATATTTTTTATGGCCTCTGTGCTCGGATTGTAGCTCTGCAAACTTTCTTGGTAGTGAAAATCAAAATGCTTCTCTGAGTTTATGAGATTCATCATGGTGTGTATATTCAGTGTATGTTTCCTATTTACATCATTTTCCATATGTGTATATTCCTGCTAATTTTTTCTAGTTGTATGTAAGGAATTCATTTTATTAAGCACTCCTTTCATCAGATGTAGCATTTGTTATGTGTCTGTGATGGTTTTTATGGAATTCATCCTTGTTAGATTCTCCATTTATGTCATTTCCCTTATTTGTTGTTCTGCTAAAGGTGCTTTCAAGGGATTCATTCATAGATAGGCGCCCCTTGCTGCATTGTACTTCTTCTCCTATATCCTACCATTACTTGAAGATATTAGGCTGAATATTTCATTTACTTTGCCTCAGAATACAGAAGGGAAAATCATTGTTCATTATTTGTTGTAATATCGTTGAATGATTCATACTATGACTCCATTTCCAATTGGTTTTGATATCTGTTTGTATTTCAATCTTTTAATTTACAAACAAATCTGAAGTCTATCCTTATGAATGCTTATCAAATCTATATGTATATGTGAATGCTATTGTGACATAGAGAGAGCCTTCTCTGACTGCATTAGATAGAATGCAATATAAATATTGGTTTGAAATGGTTACCCTTGTGACTCCCTACCACAAGCATAGGAAAATTACAGGGTGCTAACATCTTGGCGGTGTTGTCAGGGACTAATCACTATTATCTCCTCAGGAAGAATGACATTATTTCAGTTCTATGACCTGGTTGAGCAACCGGTCCTAGACATATGCTGGTTGTATATGCTCTGGTGTCTCCACTCAAAGACTTGAAAGGTGACTCCACTGGGAATACCAACCACCCAGAAGCTGCAAATATTTTCAAAGTTTCTATGGTGACTCTACTGGGAAAATGAACCCACTACAACAGTCCCTGAAAGGCATGGTGAAAAATGAGGTACTCCATTGTGAATCTACTCCAGGACATTCTGTCCTTCCTGATAAATATTATCCATCCTTTCATAGGTTGGTCAATAATTTTTTCCATTGTTTATTGCACTCAGAACAAGGACCTGGGCTCACTCTTATATATCCTTCCTTGAGAATTGAAAATATCCCTTCACCTTGTGCATACTATTTTGACAAAGAGCCTTCAGTCAATCCACGTAAGGAAGATGATCCTCCCTGTAAAAATAATGATGCAATAGTTGACCATATGTATTTCTATATGTATCTAGGCATGGATATTAAACCCTCATTTGATCAAGAATTCCCCTCACCTCCCTCAGAATTAGCCTCACTAAACTCCTCTGCCACTTTAGGTACTAGGAAACCATCATCCTTCAGTTCTATAGTCCTTCATAGCTCTACAGTTCCTCACAGCAGATTGATTATGTCTATTACAACACCTTCAATTCCTCTTGAAAACGCTGCTAAAACCCCAAAAAAGGATAAAATGTTTTCCCCTATACTACTCCCTGTTGTTATTCATAACCTCCCCCAGTGGTACGCCCAAAAACTTAGGCATTTTAATGGAGAGAGGGGGTATTTAGATGAAGAATATATGGGGTGGTTTGCATACTATAATGACTTGGAGTAAATAGACCATGAGGACGTTAAGGTCAGGTTGTTTTCCCAAAGACTTGCTGGAGAGGAAAGAAGATGGTTCACCAGTCTTCCAGACAACTCCATCCTAGGATATCAATATTGTGAGGAGGATTTGAAGGGCCACTAGGAAGGAAAGAAAGACCCCAGGAGGTGTTTGTCCCAATTCCATTCCATGAAGAGGGGGGAGAGTGAATCTATCAGGGAATTTTTTGACAGGTTTATGAAAGTGTATCATGATATCCCTTCCCAGTTCAAGCCTCCCCTTGGTTCTTCCCAATTGCAATATGCTGAGGCATTTGATAGTGAATTCACCCTATGGCTAAGTGAAAGAATATCTTCCTCCATGGCCGATACGATAAATGATGCCATAGAAGTGGACATAAACCTGATTGCTTCAAGAGAAAAAAGGAGAGAGGAGGGAGAAAGAGGGAAGGATAAATAGCTCATGAAACCTTCTTCCTTTGACTCACAAGAAGCCAGGGTGGACGCCATGATAAAAGCCATGAAAATATTGATGGAGAGAATCACTATGGACCATAGCCCCCCTCCCATAAAAATGCAAGGTCACAACATAGAAATCCAGACATTAGAGGTCTCCTCCCTTATCCAAGGAATCAAAAGATCCCTCATACCCCTCTGTAGTTTAAATTAAAGGATGAATAAGATTCAAAGTCAGTGGCCGAAGAAGGACCCTTGTGTGTTGAGAAAACTCAAACCGTACCTGAAGATCTGCAGGGACATACAAATCCTTCTCTACTGGTGGAAGATGAAGAGAATAAAAAACTAAAGTCCCATTCGTCTCCCAATCCTACTTTCCATGAAAAATACAATCAACAGGAGGAAGGAAATTGTTTTCCATTGTGCTTTGACTCATTTAATTTTCTGAAGCAAAGATTAAGGGTTTCTAATCAAACACAAAAAATGAAGGTTAGGAATGATGTCATGGAACTTTTAGGAATGGATTATGAGGAGGATGAATAAGTAGAATTTGTTGTGTATTCTAGTCTTTCTATTTATGAGCACATAGATGAGTAGCCTAGAGCCATACACGAGGAGTATTATAATTTTTTTGATGAAGAATTCCCTTAGCTCGTAATAAACCCTGGCTGTGGTGGTTTCAAAGAAGTATCTAGTCCACCTACATATGATGAATATGAGGATGGATACTTGGAGGATGAGGGTCCAAAATGGGATACCTCTTCTTTTTCTTCTAGTACAGAATATTTGTTTCAAGAGGAGCTTAGTTGACTTGATTGTGTTGAAGATATTCCTTTTGAAGTGCATGAAAGAAATCAAGTTTTGGGTTCTGGCATTTGGAGTGAGGTAGATGATGTCCCATTTACAAGTTGTCATGAGAATCCCTTGCATGGTTATTTTGAAGAAAATCTTGATAGTATGCAGGGGAAGATACAGTTGGAACAACAGTGTTGGGGCAAGCAAATGACATAAAGTTTTGAAGACTTCCCTAGATTTTATGATCCAGGGGCTGAATATATGGAGCATCCTTGTCATGGAAGGTGCATAACAGAGTTTTATAAAGGTCATCATGACCCAGTGGCTATATATGTGGAGAAGTTGTGCAGTGTGAATGGCTAGTTATGGATTTGTAGTAGAGATCAAGTTACCTATCATAACCTTTTTCCATTTGGTCCTTCATTGTTGTTTTTTATCAAGCATGAGAAGAAAATTCGTTTATGGAATAATTTCCTTGATTGGATTTACTAGAAGCCAGAAGTGACTTAACTAGGCATTGATGCTCAGTAAATAGGGTAGGTAGAGATGAATAAGCTCGACATGGTGACCATTTCCTTTAAGCAATTATTTCAAGTTTATTTTTCGGCATCTGTGTAGTTTTTGTTTTCAGAGCATGCTGTGGGTTTTCCAGGAAATGATTGGGATCGACCCAATGGATCGGGCACGTGGTCTATGTGGTTCTTTGCTACCTCAAAGGGAGGATAAAATCCCTGATTTGGAGCCTCTGTTAGCACCTGTTCCAAATTTTTGATATTTCTACATAGGAAGCTACACTATTTCCCTTGAAAGTTCTAGATCAGTGAAACTGAAGGGGGTATAGGAAAAAAATTTCCATGTATGGTGATTTGGAGGATTCTTGGGAGGCTTATCTTAAGCATGGATGTCAAAGTGAATTATCCCATGGTATGGTGCGACCGAATATCTAGGACCCATGGAGTTATGACCCTGCATTCTAGTTCAAGCATGAAAATTCGCTCGCAGTTATCCGGTGGTAGAATGAATGGTGCATATCCATGCAAAAGAAAATCGATGGTTGACAATGATTTTTTTGAGGAAATATGTGTGTTTTTAATAGAGGCTTGACTTTAGAAAACAAGATTAAATGATGAGTAGGATCAACCATCGAATAATCATTTTGTGCATATCGACAAACGAGGAAGAGTTCGCTGGGGAAATGTGTGTGGAGAAGTGAGCTACGGAGGTATGTGAAATCCGTTATATGTTCCAGTTTTTGATAGTCAAGATTGAATTATTTCTGAGATCAATGATGGAGGGATATTTTTTAGAGCCAACATAAATAGAGGATAACTTGGGTCGAGGTTGTGAAATATTGTAGGGTCCGCCTATTCCAATGGTTACGATCTTGGGAGGGCTAGATCTATGGTGGAGATGCATTTCATGGCGGAAAGATGTAGGAAACATAAAGGCATGTATAGGATGTGAAATATCAAGGGTCCTGCAAATTTCAACAGACAGGATTCTATATGGAGGAGATCTACAGAGGAGAATCATTTCACCACCCAAACATGTGCGAGAGATAAGACTCTATCTAGTTGTGAAGTATTGGTATGCCTCGCGCCTTAGAATGCTTAATATCTAGCGGGGATTTGATCAATGGTCCTGGATGATTTCATGATGAGGAGGTACATGAAAGTTAAGAGGATGAGGCGATGCGAAATCTTGTAGGGCTTGCACCCTCGAACGAGGGAGATCTGACATAGGTTAGATCAGTGGTCCATGATAGTTTCATGTTGGAGACATGCATGAGGGTTAACAAGATAAGGGATCATGAAATTGGGAAGAGGAAATGTAGTTGAATGGTTGAAATCACTCATGGAGGAGATCTACAGCCATGGTTTGTTTTTCAATTCAAATATTTTAGGGGAAATAGAAAAAAGAAAGGGGATTTGAAATGGAGATCAAGGCAGGTAACATCGAAGACATAGATGGCATCCTAGAGTCCAAATATTTTTTCCTAGTGTGCATGATGATGATGATGAGAGACATGATGATTAGGTGAAAGAGGATGAGTATGACCTTTACACGTAGTGTAGTAAGGACTAAGGGGCACTAAAAACGAGGTTGTGTTGATACCTGTTGGGCTAACTGGGCAGACCCGGGTTTTACCTTTAACTTCGCACCAACAAAAGACCCACAGTGTTGGCCCTTTTGGCAGCAGCCTACGAACAGGCTATAGTCTCACCCAAAATAGCTACGGGGGCCACAGAATCAGGTTTCTGCAAGCAGAAGAGAGAATCTTACTGTACCTTTAGTCTTTAACTATTAATAATCACTTAACACAATGCTTCTATTATCAAATATGTAGCTTCGCAGTTAGATAAACAAACAGTTACTTGCACAGCCCTTATCTGGGAATTCACAGCGAAGCTAGTTATTAACAACAATCTTACTTTATCAGTTATTTACTTAGCAGTGCATAAAATATAATAACAAATCAACAAAAATGAACCACAACACCATATGTAACGTGGTTCACCCCCAGTGTAGGGGTTACGTCCACAGAACTGTGTTTTATTCAACTCTTTACAACTAAAACGACAGTTCTGATCTGCACACTCAGCTGCAGATCCTTTCAGTCCTCAAAACCGTGCACACAGCAGCAGGCCTCTGTGCACATAGCTGCAGATCTTCCTTTTTACCAAAAACCCCTCTGTGCACATAGCTGTAGAGGTCGTCCACGCACATAGCTGGGACTTAACCTTCTTACAAAAACCCTTATGCAATCTATTATCTTCGCATTACAATAGCTTCGTAAGATAATCATTAAAGACCTAACCCTACTTCTTTACATAAGTGCCTATTTATATAGTGCACTGTTACAAAACCATGGCCTTAAACCATGGGTGCCCAAAACCCTAACCCTAGATTTATACCAAGGGTTAATTACAAAAAGGGGTTTCAACCCACCCGTGACACCCCTAAGACTATTTTAGGTCATAACTCCACTTACACTTCCACAAAAACCATGGAGTTACCAAAACTAAGGACCCTTAGGGTCAGAGCCCCAACAGGCTCCTAAGACTCACTTGTGGCCAGTCTCGGGGCACTCTGCAACTCTTCTGGTGGGAGAATCTTGCTGGTGATACATAGTGTGCAGTGTGCTGAAGCCATTCATATGGTCGCTGGCTGTTTGTGCATTTCCTTTGGAATTTTTTATGTTGGTAACAACCTTCTGAATCTGTCAGCAACCCCCTCTTTCAATCTGCTTGCCGAGCACTTGACCATCCACAACTTCGGGTCCCCTTAGAATTACGTGTCAAGGTGCATAAGAAAAACAACCACCCTGGTTCTGCTAACCCAGGAGGCTACAGCTTGGGATGTTGCAGAACTTTCCCATGCAGACCGGGGCTTTTCTTTGTGCGACGTAGAGCGCACTTCTACCTTTCTTCGGATCTCTTAGAGTGAACTTCTGCCTTTATTTGTGCCTTGGTCAGGCATGTCTACTTCGGCGGATTGTTCAGAAGGTTCTGTAGACTTCTCTCTCTGACCGCTCATAACAGCTTCTGGGCTTTACAGTCATTAGACATGGTCTGAACTGTAGAACTATAGACGACGAACTATGGGAGCTGGATGTCTTTTTAAGGACTCTGGCAATCAGGATTTGTGATAATGGGTCATGATGGATAGCGGATCGGACCCAAGTGTCATGGATATCATACATGCGCCGCTAGATTTCATAAAATCTCATCATTGAGGATGGTCAATGTAGAGCATGTGCCAGTGCCGCCACATCTGATCTTCCCGCGCAGTCATAATTTTAATCTGCGACTCAACTTTTAGCTACGCCGTGCTAAGGACCTTTGAATTTACATGTGACACATGACCCGCGACCTTTTGATAGATTAATTATAGTTTAGTACCCACTTTCAACTGTTCTTGGTACTTAGACTCTTCTTTCTTGTATTATTTCTAATTATAGGGTCCCGGTTTGTCTCTGTACTTCTTCAACCGACTTCCGTTCACCATGGAAGGCAGAGTTTCTCCGTTTAATTTGGCTAACTTGACTACACCAACATCACTAACTTTCTGAACTATGTAAGGTCCTTTCCAATGGGTCTTAAACTTTCTGGGGAACTTCATGAATTTGCTGTCATACAAGAGTACAAGATCACCACTCTGGAATCGCTTCTTTTTGATATGCCTGTCATGCCATGCTTTTTCTCTAGCCTTCTGCACTTGCTGCTGGAACCTTGCAATGAATCTGTCTTATTCTAGTTATGTTATCTGGGCTAGCCTTTTATTCAAGATATCTGGGTCATCCATCTCTGTGAAAGCAGCTATTCTGAGACTAGGAACAATATACTCCATTGGCATAACTGCTTCTTGCACATAAACCAGCCTAAAAGGTGTGTGACCTGTCAACTTCTTGCAAGTGGTTCTATAAGCCCATAACACTGCCGGGATTCTGAGATCCCAATCATTTCTATTAATATTACAAACCTTGGTCAGAGCCTGCTCAAGAATCTTATTGAAGGCTTCCACAGTTCCATTTGCTTGAGGATGGTATGCAGTACTCTTCTGGTGATATACCTGAAACTCTTCAGTCAATGCTTCAATAGTTTTATTCAAAAAGTGTGACCCTTGGTCACTCATAAGAATTATAGGACATCCAAACCTTGTTAATATATTGTCAAAGATGAACTTCACAGTTGTAGCAGTGCTACAATCCTTGACTGGTTGAGCTTCAGCCCAGCAAGTAAGGTATTCAGTTGCTGTAATAATATACCTTGCTCCTGATTTCTTTGCAGGGGGATTTATGGGTCCAACAAAATCAATAGCCCATTTGTCAAAGGCCTGTAAAGTTACCTGCGAAATGAGGGGCATCTCATCCCTCCTGGATGGTTTTCCTGTCCTTTGACAGATATCACAACTGTGGCAGTACTCCCTAGCATCCTTATGAAGTGTAGGCCACCACAAGCCGGCTGCCAAAATCTTCTGCGCTGTAGCTTTCCCTGCATAATGACCTCCTGCTACTCTAGAGTGTGCTTCAGCCAAGATCAATGGTTTTTCATGCTCAAGGATGCACCTGCGCAGTATTTCATCTGGTCCAATCTTGTATAGTTGTCCTGCTATTAAAGTAAAATCAGCAGCTCGAACCCCCAACTGCTTCTTCTGCCGAGTTGTCATCTCCGATGGTGCATATCCTGTAGCCAAATACTGAACAATGTCCTGAAAGTAATCATCAACCATCTGGATGGTACATAACTGGGCATCAGGAAGACCTTCATCCAGGCTAGTGGGCTCTTCCCCTGACTCAAGCCTCGATATATGGTCAGGTCCCAGGTTAAGTCTTCCTGGCTTAACTATGATCTCAAAGTCGTACTCCTAAAACAAGATGAGCCATCTACATATCCTTCCACCTAGCACAGGTTTGTTAAACAAATATTTCAAAGTAGAGTGGTCAATGAACATCTTAAAATGAGAACCTAACAGATAATGTCGAAACTTTTGCAAAGCATATACCATGGCTAAAACTTCCCTTTCCATCGTGGTGTATAGTTCTTCTCTACTATTGACAGTTTGCGACTTGCAAAGGAAATAGGGTGATCAATGTTACCTGCACCTGTCTGAGCCAATACTATACCCAGAGCGATGGAGGATGCATCGACATGCACATGAAACTCCTTATTCCAATAAGGAAATACTAAAATAGGGGCAGTCACCATCTTCTCTTTTAAAATGTCCAAACTTGCTTGACATTCAGGTGTCCATTCAAACTTAATCTCTTTCTTCAGCTGTTTCTCCATCGAGGCTGTGATCTGGGCATATCCTTTAATAAATTTCCTGTAGTATCCAGTGTGACCAAGGGTAGTGCGAAGTTTCTTAATAGACTTCGGAGGAGGCAAATTCACAATTATTGCTATCTTCGCAGGGTCTACCATCAATCCTTGCTTACAAACAATATGACCTAGCAAAATTCCAAAGGGTGCACAAAAGATACACTTTTTCATATTCAAGGAGATCTGGTGCTGTCTACACTTGTCCAGCATAAGTCTTAAACTAGCAATGTGATATTTTAGTAGCTCGAAGATAGTCCAATCATCAAAATAAACTTCTAAGAATTTATGTATAAATTCTTTAAATGCACAGATGACTACTCGAGAAAACATAGCAGGTGCATTCTTCAATCCGAAGGGCATAACTGTATACTGAAAGGATCCCATTTCTGTAGAAAAAGTTGTCTTATGTCGGTCTTCTGGAGCAATTCTGATCTGATGGTAGCCTGAAAATCCATCAGTAAAACAGTAGACTTCTTGACCTCCGACATTGTCGAGGACTTCATCTGTAAAAGGAGTGGGAAAGGGATCATGCAGACACGCATCGTTCAACTTCCTCAGATCGACACAGATTCAGATTTCGCCCTTATTCTTCTTTTCTTGTACTACCATCGGACTGACCCATTTGGACTCTTCGACAGGTTCTATAATTCCTGTGGCAAGCATCTTATCGAGCTCCAGTCTAACTTTTTCTTTATACTTAGGGTTTAGCCTATAGGGACGCTATTTTACAGGCCTCGCATCAGGTTTCAGAGGGATCTTTATTACTCCTATATCACCAAGGATACCTTTCATCTCGGAAAACTTCTTCAGAAATAGGTCCTGATATTCATGGAGAAGTTGGGTCACTTTGCTCACCATTTCATCATCGGGTGAATCCGCGGACCTGGGTAACACTTTTTGGCAAGCGCGTTTTGGCAAAAATGAAAAAAAGCACCTCGGTTGAGGGTTTAAAAATCCCTCGACTGAGGTTTTTATATCTCGACCGATATTTTATCAAGCCCTCGATCGAGATTCTTTTAAGCCCTCGACCGAGGTATTTACTAACCCTCAGTCGAGCTATTAAAACCTCGACCGAGGGTTAATAAATACCTAAGTCGAGGTATGCACCTCGGTCGAGGTATTTACCTCGACCGAGGTGCCTGTATAAAAAAAATTATAAATAGGGGCCACGGGCCCCCACCGTTTGTTTCACAAAACCACAGTGTTAAAGCTCGATCGAGATACGAAGTGAGAGCAACGTGATCATTGGTACCCATTGGCACCCTAAAGCAACCCAAACACCCCGAAGCAACCCAACCTCGTCACGATGGCGTCGGACCCAAGAGGTAACAATTAAAATAATTGTTTTTCAGTTTAAATAATTGTTTTTCAATTTAAATGGAATTTAATTCTTTTTTTTAATAAATTTATAAAATTTATTTTAAAATATGGTAAATGTATGTTTTTATTATTTTCATGTTTAAAATGTGTACCGGCAAGCAAAAATGCTGCCGGATTTTTGAAAATTTGTAGTTAAATTGATTTTTTTTATTAATTTATTATATATATAAAAATTATGTCAACCGGTAGCGTTTATGCTATCAGTTTAATTTTGAAATGTGTCTCGGGCAAGCCAAAATGCTGCCCAATTTTTTTCAATCCTCCGTGAATTCATGGAGGATTGAAAAAAATTCATAAAACACCAACTAAACAAACCTATATGAACCATAGAGACAAATCACAACCAAGAACCACAATATAGCTCCCTAGATCAATGATCTTCTCAATCAACTCAAGAACCACAATATAGTTCCCCTAGATCAATGATCTTCTCAATCAATTCAAGTATAGAGAAGGTACCTTTGAGTGGTTGAAAATGCTTTTAAACTTAAATAATTCCCAAAAATGTTCATATGGATGATGGATGATAATGTATTCCTATTCACAACTTCCTTTGTGGTCATATATCTAGATGATGTCCTCATCTTTAGTAAAACCTAGAAGGAACATATAAAGCTCATTATTAAGTGTTCAACACCCTTCAACAACATAAGTCATATACTGATATAAATAATTATTCATTTAGCATTCAAAGAATTCAATATTTAGGATACATATCATAAATGATCATGTTGTGCATGTGGATCCAATGAAGATCCATGTCATTTATGATTACCCAACCCTAGTGACACTAAGGGACTTTTGCAACTTCTTGGGCCTTTCCAACTTCGGCCATAGGTTTGAATTTAGGTTCTTTCACATCACTTCCCCCCTAAGCAAGTTGATCAAGGATAGATCCAAAGATAATTCTCTTTATCCAAGGTGTAGTGGAAAGCATTCAAGGATTTCGAATGTCACCTATGCTTATCACCAATCTTCATGTCACCAAACAAACAACAATCAGTTAAGTTTAAGTTAGATGCCTAATATTATGTTGTAGGTGCAATCCTCACATAGCATGATGGACATCTAGTGGACTAGAGAAATAAGAAACTCTTTGACACAATCCATAAGTACCCTTCCTATGCAAATGAAATGTATTATGTTAGTCACACATGTCGCTAGTAGAAGCTTTATATTCTTGGAAGGGAAATGATCATCCACACCCACCATCCACACGCCCTTGCAATTTATTCAAACACCAGGTAAGTTAAAAAATAATTTCAATCATAAGCAATCCATATACCTTAAAGAAAAGTGCTTGTACACTTGCCTACTTACTCTAAATAAGACTTGGGAGTCATTTTCCATGGATTATATGTGAGGATCTCCCTCAACTATTTATAGTAACAATTAG
>LPNX010178462.1:0-18703 GCA_001517045.1 Pseudotsuga menziesii
GTGTCCAAAGAGGATAGTAACAGACAATGCAGCTGCTTTCAAATCCAGAAAGATGATAAATTTCTGTCATAAGTATCACATAAGTCTTAATCATTCGACGACTTATTATCCGCAAGGGAATGGGTTGGCTGAATCTTCGAACAAAAGCCTAGTGAGGATCATCAAGAAGCTGTTGGAAGACAATAAGAGGTCGTGGCATACCAAATTGAAATATGCTCTGTGGGCTGATAGGATTAGCACAAAGAGAGCAATTGGCATGTCTCCTTTCCAGCTGGTGTATGGAGCTGAGGTGGTGTTTCCTGTATCTTTAGGGGCTCCTGTTATGAGGTACTTCCAGGACCAGCAAGAAGAACCGAATCATATACAGCGAAGGATACATCAGATCATTGAGCTTGAGGAGCGAAGGTATAAAGCTTATGACAAAGTGCAGTCACACCAAGAAAAAATGAAGAGTACTTTTGACAGAAGGGTTAAAGAGGATCAGTTTTTTATGGGTGACCTGGTTCTGAAGTGGGATGCCCCAAATGAAGACAAGCATGGAAAATTTGACCCTATGTGGGTCGGGCCGTATGTTATTGCTGGATTCAGAGGACAAAATGCATTTTTGCTGGAGTACACAAGCGGGGTTCTTCTTGAGAGTAACCCTGTCAATGGGAGATATCTGAAGCATTACCTATCCTAGAGAAGGAAGGTAAAATTTGTATTATAGACTGTACATATTTGCTTTACCAGTCAATAAGAAGGGCAAGCTGGAGGCAGCTGGAGCTTGCAGTGAAAGCCCTGAGGTCCAGGAAAAAAAAAATACAAAATGATATGCTCGCAAAAGACAGAAAGATGAGATTTTGAGAGTCGCTATGCAGAGTTGAGAGACAGGAACCTGGTCTACGAGTTCTTTGATACCTCGCAGGGAGGATATCATCCCCAGATGGAGCCAGCTGTTAACACCTGTATTTTACAAAAAAGGATACAAGACCGATGGGAGGTAAGATTTTTGTTGATTAAATATTTTGGGCTAAGGATGTAGTACAAAAGGGGGGGGGATTGATAATCTAAAGAGTAGCCTAGTCCGAAAAAGTCCTGAACCATGGTCTAACGGAGAAGCAAATCGATGGTTTATATCCTCTCCGCCATCCGGAACATGCAAACAAGATAAGGGACTTTCGGGCCTCTAACAGCCTGCACGCGTCAAAGGTTTTAACATTGCTCAGAGCTGATCTACGGCCCATGTCAAATTCGCTGGCTGGAAGTGCATGATGGATAAGGAAATGAGGCATCAGCAGAATCGCATACGGTCCTCCTGATCCTACGGACGAGGGTTGAAGACGGCATTGATCGACGGGCGTGTTGGTTTCCGGAAAGGTAACATGCACGCGCGATAACCTTTAGACCACCCAGCGGAAATGGACACGTGCTGCTCGATCCGACGGTTGGAGATCGCAGGAGGGTGGATCGACGACGGAAAATGATTCCGGGTTGGAGACTTGCGCACCCGATAAACCCCCAACACCCGGTGGAATATGGTACGTGGCGCAAGATCGGACGGTTGTTGAACGCTTGGCATCCCATCGACGGTCGAGAAGGATTCCGGAAGAAGAACTAGCGCAGAGGATAATTCCGGATTACCCGGCGGAATTCGGTACGCGGCACTTGATCTGACGGCGTAGGAACGACGGCATATCACATCAATGGACGAGGGTGATTCCGCTGAGCAAAGTTGCTCGGCGGATTAAGATGGAAGAGCCCAGCGGAATCGGTAGGCGAAGCACGATCCGACGGCCCACCCGCGAAGGCAAAACTGATCGACGACTGCAGATGACTCCGGAGCCCGAGGTTGCACGACGGTTAAAGTAAGGAGGCCCAACAGAAAGGGAAATGTGGCATGTGATCCAAGGGCCAGGAATTCACGCAGAAGAGATCGACGGTCAGAAATGAACCCGGAAAGGAAAGATGCACGAGGGTTAGAGACAAGTAGTGGTTGCGGACATAAATGCCTCCCACGTGTCAAATCCGGGTGGTCCTATAAAGGCAAAATGGGCACCTTCCGTGATTATTTTATTTCTCAGGACCCGGCGAAAAGGACCTGTCGATTTGGGTGCTTCCAGTTGTCAAGTACCAAGGCGCATTCCGAGCACACGCCTTCACAGTGAGCCAGGTAGGACCTCAATTCCTGTAATTTCTTCACCCCATTGATAGTATAAATTGAGAAATGGGCCAGCAGAGTGAAGCTTCTGTGTCTGGTCGGGTCCCAGATGAAAGAGAAGAGTTCCTGGTAGACAGACACAAATATGTCTATGACCCTTTCCTGTCTACAGGAAGTGTGGCTGGTAGTAAAGATAGATTGTGGTCCTGTTTTTTACGAGGAAATGATGTTTTAAATGTATGTAAGTCCTTTTTATATTTTTTCTCCCTAGAACAAACCCTCCACTTCCTTGAATTTGCCAAGTGGTGCGCGGCGAATTACTCCCCCGCTCAGAGAGTCATAGTAAGTTAGTCTGCGTCTAGGATTTTATGTAGGATTGATGCTGCAGTAGTTAGAGAAAATCTTAATCTTCCCGAGGACTATCCCAGAAACCGCGAGTCCGTGAATGAAGCCATCCTTGCTGAGTTTTTCCGAAGTTGTCCCATTGATGCTTGCTCTCGATTCCTGTCAAGTATCCTGAAAGAAGGTCAGTCCCTGGAAAACCTTTCCCTACCTTACCCCTTGCATGTTTTTAGAGCTGAGGTGCAGTTAGTGATGTCTTTGGTCTGTCAGGTGTTGGGCCTAGATGAAGATTGTCATATAGGTCATGTTATCCTTGGTTTCCTTCTAAAAGTCAATTCTGTAAGTCCCGAGTCCCAGTCAGCCCCTGTACTTAATTTGGACGAGTATCTAGTAGAGGCAATCCACCTCCAGCTGACTGAGTTTCCCAAAGTCCAGTTTTTCAGGTTCCAAACACATTTGTTCCATATGTTAATATGCTCCAATGTTGCCGAATTAAGGTTCTCGAGTACTCTATCCTCTTCTGATTTGCCAGTGCAAATCCACCTGACCGAATTTGCCAATTCGGTCATGTCAGAAGTATACCGGTTGCTTTTCGATGGAGAATTGCCCAGATTTTCCGACGAGATGAAATATTTAATGCAGTCTTCACCCGAAGGGAGGGTAGGAGACTGGTTCTTGTACAAAGATTTCACGGTTCTGAGAGTATATGGTTATACTGGTCAGCCCTACAGGTTGCCTTCTTTTCTAACTCCAAGAATTTTTGCGTTGGAGTTTATGAGACAGAGGTTGTTAGCAGAAGAAGAGCACTTCGGTGCTTTCAGGAAGTCTTTAAGTATTAAATTTCCTTTTAAAGTCGGCCCTTTCATTTTTAAAGGCAAAGGTGCCCTGACATGTATAGAAAGGTTGATGGAACCCATGGATTTTGTTAAAGATGTAAATATGAATTATGATCCATACCAGGTGATTTCGTTAAGGAAACAGGCAAACAGAAACAAGCCATTTGAACATCAGGCCGTACCAGGATTATCTGAGAAAGCTAATTTGCTCACATTTGCTGACGATTCCCATGTTGAAATAGAGGAAAATCCTGCATCTCATTTAGAGATCCAGATCACAGAAGGTGTCAGCATTGCTGCCAAGAGAAGTTTGGCCGAAGCAGAGAATATGGAAATAGACGAGCAAACATCCCATAAGAAGGCGAAGCTGCTCAGTGGAAATGAGATCGTGGAGAAAGGGGTGTCCGGAGTTTCCAAAAAGGTTGCTTTGGTTCCCTTAAAGACAGTGCAGGTTAGTCAATTTTCCTTTAAAGGTTCAGAAGATGATAGTAACAGTTTAGAATCCGGTTCCCTGTTCAGATCAAGAGAAGAGCTCAGAACGAGCTACCTGGAGAAAAGGAAGCAATCCCTGGAAGAAACAAGAAATTTGCTTCCAAAGGTAAGGAACCTGTAGAGTTCTAAAACGTCTCTAGTCTCGGCTAGAGACGCGGAGAAAAATACTTTCAAGATGGCTGTAGGAAACGACAAAAGAATGTCCGAAATAGAGATCCGTCTGGATAGGATAAGTACTCCAGACAAGATACAATTACATAAGCAAACAAGCGACATTCTTTATTCGGACCTGTTGCAGGCTATGATGAAGATCAGCAGATTGGAGGCGTTGGTTTACAAGTTAGAAATCCAGGTGAGACACGAGAAAGTGGAGAACAAGGCGAATGTTGTTCAGCTAAAGAAACTACAGGCAGACATCGCTGGTTCAGACAACACCCAGGCCATGAAGAGATTGTTGGAAGAAAAGGACAATGCCCTGCAAGTTCTAAAGAAGAAGTTGAAGATGCCAGGCTCGGAACATGTCCAGTCAGCTGAATTGCTAGCCCTCCAAGAGGAGAAAGACAGACTCTATCAGGAAATGATGGAGCTCAAAGGGAAGGCTGGAGAGCTACGAGAGGAAAGGGATGGGTGGAATGCCGAAAAGGAGGAACTACTGTCCCAAATTGCAGAGCTGAAGAAAGAGCAGAATGAAGAAAAGGAGATCATGGACGAGCTAATAAACCAGACCCCTACCGGTGACGACCTATCCATTGTAGCCATCCGAAAGCCATTAGCTGATTGTTCTGCCGATGACCTGTTAGAGTCTATGTCGCAAGTGAGTTTGAAGGAGGAGACTATTAAGGAGTTGCAAGCTGAAAATGAGAAGGTGAAAGCTGAGTTATCCAAGATTAATGAAAGCAGAACGCAGCTCTTGCAGGACAAGAGCCAATTACAATAGAAGGTTGAGGAATTGAAAGAGAAATGTATTGGGAAGGGCCCCCTTCAGGGGGCAAAGCATATCATTTGGGACACCATAAGCATTGAGGTCACTAAGTTCAGGCACTACCTTGTTTACATTGATGATTTGTGTGGATTAATATATGCAGCCCAGCAAAGATTAAAAGTGGTAAACGAACACATGGCGAAGAGGCCACTCATTACAGCCCAAAATACCCTGGATTTCCTGAATTCATTAACGTATCAAAAATTGCATGACTTGGGTATAAAGGACAGAGTCTCAATAGTCCTGTCTGCAAAGAAAATTATTCACAAGCACCAGTTAATGAAGATGGTTCAGGATAAATCCGAAGAATTAAGGGTACAAGTCAACAGGTTCAAAAGGGAGTTCGAAGGGCTGATCGACGATGGGCTGCCTTGCTTCTGGAACGAGAAAGTCGAATGCTATCTTAAGAACATTATAATAATCTGATTGTCAGGGCTCGTATGGACCATTCAAAGTTTGATGAGTTAGAGAAGAGCCTGTCTGGACAAACCATTGTGGACGTGCTATCTGAAGATTTCAAGGTCCTGCAAAAGTTTACGGCTATCAGAAACAGGTTGCCTAAGAAGTCCTACGAAGCCTACATGGAACTCGAGGTAGCCATCCGGGATATGATGGAAAGCGACACCCCAAGTGTCGAGCAATTGAGGGCTGTAGAACGGCTGGGGAAAACAAAGCTTAATCTTTCTCAGTAGGGACAGGGGGCATATACCAGAGAGTTGATGAAGCAAGGACGTGGGGCTGTGTGGCCAAGTTTGTTACTCAGTTGATGTGATACTCTATGATCTGTTAGGAATGGAGTTGTAACAACTTCCTAGTGGTGTAGGAAATTAGTTACAAACTCTAATTTACGCTGGTCATTCTGTGGTTCATCTGCTGGGGGCAGACTTATTATTTCATCTATATATTTGTATCTTTTGATGAGATGGGGGTTGGATCCCATCAAGTGAGTTGCTGGTTTGGAGAGACATATCTGTTTTTAGAAATAAAGTGAATTCATGAGAAGTTTCCTATCAGAGATTCATGTGTCATTTATATTGCAGTCTGTGCCATTTCCCTTATGTGCTTGTTATTTCCTTTGTGTAACACTCCATTCTGTTCTTCTTTCATATCTGGAATGCAGTGTTGAATGAGTAGAATTCATATGTTTATGCTCTATTCATTATTTTAGATATTATATGATTTTCTGCTAAAATTGATATGGAATTCGTCTTAGACGCTCTGTATTGATGGACTGTTCCCTCATCTCTTCCTTTACACCCAGATCAAACTTAATGACTGTGATGATGTGATTATCTTGCCTTTGGTAGTTCTCGTGTATGTATCTTTATGATCTTTTACCTGTATATGACTCCATGCCCAATGGATATGTGAATGGTTCAGCCAAATGAATGAATGCTTAAATATTGATTATCATTTGATTTTGTGACATTTGTGTTGAGAGATCCCTCTCTGGAAGAGAAATATCAATATCTTCCTAAAGTGGTTTTTCTGTTACCTCGGGGTGTGCTTCCTACAACCTGAGTACATTCCGAGTGCTAACACACACCATAACAAACAATGCTAAGTGCAATCTTTGTCAAATGAAAAATAGGGTATGCCACTCCATGAGATGCATAAATATATATTCCTTTCCGAATGCCAATGCAATCCTTCCTATATGAAATCCTAAACACAACTCTCATCCAAGCAATCCAATGCAAGTACCTCCTCAAATCCATATCTAAGATGCAACTAAGAGTGCAACTACTTTGTATTTTTCAATATAAAAGAATGAAAAATAAAATAAAAGTCAGATAAAATTCTCAGTCTCTACAGCAAGTATAAAAGACAATCCCAACAAGACACCAAGACAAAAAAGAGTAATGCACTAATGGCAAAACAAAAAGGATAAATGACTAAAACTACTTTCAAAGAAAAATCAATGAAAGAGCGGTCTCTGGTCACAAAAGAAGCATCCAACAAACAACCTCAGACCCAAGGAAGACCCAACCATGCTCACAACCCACCCAACAACTTCCCACAACATCAAACTCACCAAAAGGGAGGATGTACGCGACTGTATAAATAACAGCTACGTATGTACATGACTTTTTTCCAAAACCCTGAGTGTATACGCATATTTTGGCCAAAAAATTGCATGTATACGCGACTTTTGGCCAAAAATCCACGTGTATACGTGACTTTTAGCCAAAAATCTGAGTGTATATGCGACTTTTGGCCAAAAACCTACGTATACAGAGAAGGCAGTGGTAAAAAGCAGGCCACAGGTCAAACAAATAAAGGGGAGTGTCAATGGATGAACATACAATAAAATGCAACACAGAAACACAGAGAAACAAAGAGCAAGTCAATAATATCAAGCCCATTGTGCCCGTAAACCCCAAATAAAAACAAGGGACATCCCCAGCAGAGTCGCCAATTCTGTTACGGAGAGAAATTCCTATGGCTTGGGGTACCACAACAGACAGCTAGACTCCATAAATCAATATTTACGAATATGCAATAGAAATAAAATGTCTAACACTAAAGGATCGAACCTCATACCTTATTCCGGACGGTTGAAGTAGATCCCCGTTGAGCTTTCCAATCTTCAGCTTGAATTGATATAATACTTCCTTAACAATAAGTAAATAATACAAGCATACTATATATCATGGTGTTAGATCTATTCTAGAATATATAATCAATAATGTAAAAGCATTTGATATATTCCAATGGATATCATATTCATTCAAATACACATTACTGGACAGGAAAAGATATTTCTATTAATATAAATCAGAGATTAAAAGTGACAACCTCTGACGGTACGTTTGCGAACTGGAGAAACTGAATCCCCCACTTGGGCCTCCACCACCTCAATCCTCCATCACTCAGATAGCAAGCTCACTAGCAAAAGGCAAGCTTGGGAAGAACACAACAGTGCTCCAAGGGAGAAAGGGATGCAGACTCAAGCATAAGTTCTGGAAACAATGGACTATAGTTTCGTTACTCTCAATTCTCTCTTATGCTTTTAATGTCTCAAGGGGTTCCTTATATAGCTTTTCAAAGGGATACTGAAAGGTCGAATCCGTGCGATCTCAAGGCATATGGAAGGCCAGGAGTCATATGAGTCAGATCCAAGTCAAGGAAACTCCAAAAGGATTTGGATTATGCACACATCTCGATGTATGCGACTATAGGGGTAATATCCACATATGTAAGCGGTTATCGGGGTAAAAGCCGCGTATATCACTTTTCTTATGTTTTTAGGGATGATCAAGGACACATAAAAAGACAAAAAGTAGTCCATAGGGGCTAATGAGTCTACAGCGGGACAGGGGAAGGCCATACAATGTGTGATTCACCTAGTGTGGTGAAATCCGCTATAACAAATACTCACTTATGCAACTCTAGACAATTGAAATGGTTAACGATCAGCTGAATGACCATGGTAGGTGAGAAAGGGCACCTATCTACTCAAATCATGCAAGGGAGGTGCATTAGATAACTAAGAGTGAGATGAAGGTGTCCCATCGAAGCATGGCTCGATACTAACTAGGGTGAACTGAAGGTGGAACTCCCGTAAGTTAGCATGGGCTCCTAAAATAGAGGGATTGGTGTCTAGAGCTTCTAAAATAATGCATGAGGGAACATCAAGTGGATGGTGGGCCCCAGATACCATATGTATACACTAGATAAATTGACAAAAATATCCTAAGATATGAAACTAACAAAACATTATGGTTGACAAGGGATGATTATTCAATAATCCTAACAATCACTAAGGAGAAAGTCATATTGAAGGATCTACAATTGGATTTGATTTACACTCAATCCAGCATGTTGTATGGCATCATACCTTCCAGTGATCCTCAATGAACTCCTCTTGGTCTCCATGCTAATGGTGTGATCAGGGCTGTTTCCACCACCTCGGGGGTCCCCTAGTCGAGCAAATGAGTAAAATTTCAATCACTACACCTATAGTTGTTTCACAAGTTGTGGCTCCTATGCCACCCATCCCCACCCAAAACTTCCCAGTCACTATCGTTTAATCCATAAGGAGGGAAAAAGAAAAACAATTGTCGAAAAAAGAACACTAATGGTTAGGGATAGATACACAACCTGCCAGTACTCTTGACAATGAGGAACAAGGAAAGAAAAATAACAGTTACCCATGATCTATTTGCACAGGTGATGATCCTACTCACCTATTCCATCTAATGGAGGAATTTCAGAAGTATTTGGGACAACATGGTAATCTACATCCACCTATTGTTCCTATACACGCCTTCCCTAAAAACCAAAATCAAATGGTAACTCCACCTCCCACACCATCATAAGGGGGAAATTATGATAACCAACAATTTGGGGGGTCATCATCCAATGCATATATTTTCTTGTGTGACCATGATGTCAATTTCCAAAATCATTCTAAGAAATACGATGCTTCTGAAAAACAACCAGTCATCGATGAAGTTCTTCCTACTCAACATGATGGTTCTCTCCACATCGAGAAACCACTTCTCGGTAATCCACCTCACCTCTCCAAAGGCTTAGTGAAGAAGTTCAATATTCTTCCAAGAGTTTCACAAAATTACAACATTGTTGAAGACTTGGCCCATTCACTTTGTTCCATGTCATAAGTGCTCCAAAGATGTATTAGGCAAAAGAAGTCCTTGTTGAAAGTCATCACTGGAATTGATCTGATTGATTCCAATACCATTACCTTCAATCTTGACCATCTTACCTTCAGGCTCCCCCACCAAATGGATTTTCAAATTTGAGTTAAGTCACACGATGTTACCATTTACGGTACTGTCATTGATGAAAGAGCCTCCACCCGTGTTATGTATATGTCATGTTGGTAAGATTTAGGTTCTCCCACGTTAATCCTTTATTCTACAAAGTTACAAGCCTTTGATGAACATTATTTTTAACCAAATGGATTTCATGTGGGATTCCCAGTGGAATTAGTTGGTAAAACAATCAATATAGACTTGGAGGTTGTTAATTCACCTTTGGATTCCAATCTCTTTCTAGGAAGAAGTTGCTCCCGTGCCATGCATGCAGTATTTTACTCCGTATTCAGACTCATTTGTTTTACCTATCAAGTAAAGGTGGTTACTATTGATCTAATATAGTTTTGCACCAATGATCCAAGAGTATCCAACGATCAAGACATACCATTGGTTAGTGCCCCCAACTCAACCATAAAAAATGTAGGGGAAGGAATGTTCAAAGATTCCACATTACTTAGTACATTTAATTTACCTCCCCCAATTTTCTATGTGTATATGTCCTTGATTCATATGGTATCATCCCTTCCAATGGACTCTACATATACTACCCACCACAGTGTTGCATCCACCTCCATCATATGTCCTACTCAGCCATCCTGGCGTATCCTTTCTTCTTGAGAGGATAGGGAAAATTTTCCTTTCACGGTCATTCAACTGACCTATCAGGATATTTATAATTCTATGGGTTAGTTACCTTCCGTTTCACCCACTCCAGAAGAGTTTTCTTTGTTTACATCACCTATTTGGGATTCCTCACCAAATACCATTCTTGATGCGTTGGACATGGTTTTTCCATTTGATGAATCTATCATTGAGGCTCTCCATGGCCTTGAACTCCCTTGGCATGGTTCACACTACACTATTTTCGTGATGTCTTCGCATGGTATTATGAATAAATTCCAAGCATTGACCCTGCCATCGGTGAACATGAGATCAAGCTCTATCCTTATGCTAAACCAGTTAGACATAAACTACGCCCCATTAATCCCAAGAAGGATGATGTTATTAAAGAAGAAGTCAAAAGCTTCTTAATGTTGTATTCATCTATCCCATCCCTTTTACAGAGTAGGTTTCCAACCTTGTTCCCACCACCAAGAAACAGGGGACCATTCGTGTCTGCACGAATTTCCATCATATGAATTGGGAATTTCATAAGGACAAGTAATACACTCCTTTAATTGATTAGATCATCAACACTTGTTCTGGAAATGAGGTATTTTCCTTTATGGATGATTTATCCAGTTATAACCAAATCCAAATCCATCCAAAGGACCAGCATGAGACTGATTTTATTTTCCCATGGGGTACATTTGTGTATCACAAGATGCCATTTGATTTAAAGAATGCTAGTGCACCATGTCCTATGATTTTCACGATATTAAACAAATTGTGGAAGTGTATTTTGATGACTTATCCGCTCGCTCCCGTCATGGGGATGAGCATCCTACCCATCTGAGAGCCATTTTCACTAGATTTCAATCTTACAATATTCAATTGAATTCTATTAAATTGAGATTTTGTGTCACTTCTGGTTGATTATTGAGATTCATAGTCTCATAGCAAGGGATTCAAGTTTATCCCATCAAGGTTGAAGCAATACTTTGGTTTCCTCCCTCACACACAATTCATCAACTCCAAAGTATGCAAGGAAAAGCCAATTTTCTACACCATTTTTGTTCCAAACTATGCTAAGGTGTCCACAGGTTTCATGCGTCTTATGGAAAAGATGTTCCTTTCATTTTCGATGATCAAGCCCAACAATCATTTGAGTCTCTCAAGCATTCCTTGGTTACTACTCTTTTATTGAATCCTCCTAATTACATGCGATACTTCCTATTGTATCTCGCTGCTACAAGCCACACTATTGGCATGTTGTTAGCTTAGGAAGACGATTTCCACAAGGAGCATGTTATATATTACCTTAGAAATGGGTTAATGGGGGAAGAATTATGTTATTCTGAGGTTGAGAAATTAGCCTTGGTAGCCGTCCATGTTGTCCAACAATTCTGACATTATATCCTCATGCGCAAAACCACCATCATATATGAACTTAACCCAATGAAATATATCCTCACCTGTTAGGTCATTGGGGAAAAGTAATCTAAGTGGATACTTATCCTCCATGAGTTTGAATTAGACTTTGTCATAGCTAAATCAAAGAAGGAATTGTTTTTAGCTAAGTTGATGGCTGCTTTACCAACCGTAGAAAAGCCACCACCTATCCAAGAATCTTTATTTGGTGATAATTTATTTTTGATTGATTCTTCTGACCTGTGGTATCTACCTATATCAACTGATCTATACACTCAACATATTTCTTCCCATTTGTCATGATATGCATGTCATCATCTTCACTTTCAAGCCCAATGATATGTTATTCTAGATGATACCCTTTATCATCAAGGGGTTGAATCAGCCTTACGACAGTGCGTAACCCACCCTAAAGCTAAAGGAGTCCTTAATGAATTCCATGCTGGGGCATGTGGAGGTCATCTCTCTGGCCTAGAAACCACTCAAAATATCCTTGAGTGGGGTATTTATGGCCTACCATATTTCATTATTGTGTTGAAACCGTAAAAAATGCCATCCTTGCCAAAATTTTACTCCGAAGATGCGTGCCCCACCAACCCCTCTCCATCTGGTCAAGGTTTCCAAACCCTTTTCTAAGTGGGGTATAGACTTCATGGCATGAAAACCATCTTATTACAATAAACACCATTACATTGTTTTTGTAGTTGATTACTTCACCAAGTGGGCTAAGGCCATGCCTACATCGAAAAATGATGGCAAAACCGTCACTCTATTCATCTTTAACCATGTGATTTCCAGGTTTGGTGTCCCTAATACTAGTGTTACTGATCATGGTTCCCATTTCCAAAACCATATGATGCAAGAAATTGCTTCGATGTTAGGTTTCCATCACCAACATTCTACTCCTTACTACCCCCAAGCTAATGGACAAGTGGAAGCTGTAAACAAGGTCCTTAAAACCATGTTGCAACATACAGTCCACACAAATCAATTAGATTCACAACTAGTGGTCTCCCAGTTAAACCACCTATACACAGTCCGTAATCCTATCTTGTTTCGTAAGTTCCTACGAGTGCATCTTTTAGAAATATCTTTTGATTTCATTACTTATGAGCATGTTCCAAGGAGAGAAAACACATTGGATGATTCATTGGATATCTACATTTCAGATTGAAATTTGTCACATTCATACACTCATCCATAAAGCACATGTGTACATATACAATAAAAAAAACACACATTCATTGTTACGGAGAAAAATTCCTATGGCTGGGGTGTACCACAACAGATAGATAAACCGTAGAAATCAATCCCTTCCTAATATGCAAGAGAAATAAAACATCTAACACTAAAGGATATTGAAACATACCTTATTCCAGACGGTTGAAGTAGATCCACGTTGAGCTTTTTCCAATCCTGCTTGCTTTAGCAATTTACTCTCAACAATAGTAAACAAGGCAAGCATGCTATATAATATAGTGTTAGGCCTACTCTAGCATATATAATCAATAATGAATAAAAAATTAAACGCATCCATGGATTCAATATTCATTTAAATGCACATCATTGGACAGGAAAAGATATTCCTATTAATAAAATCATAGATTACATAACTGGCAACCTCTGTCGGCACGTTTGTGAACCGGAGAAACTGAGTGCTCCACCTGGGCCTCCACCACCTCAATCCTCCATCTCTCAATAACAAGCTCACAAGAAAAGGAATTCTTGGGAAGAACACAAAGTGCTTCAAGGGACAAAGGGATGCAGACTCAAGTACAAGCAAGCTACGACAACAATAGACTATATTTTTCTTGCTCTTCAATTCCTCTCCTTAACTGTATCCAAGGGGTTCCTTATATAGTGCTTCAATGGGGTAATGGAAGGTCAAATCCAAGCGATCTCAAGTCATATGGAAGGTTAAGAGACAAGTGACTCGAATCCACATCAAGGAAAACTCCAAAAATATTTGGACTTATGCACACATCCCGATGTACGTGGGTTTAAGGGTAATATCCGTGTTTCTATGTGAGAAAGGGATTAAAAGTCACGTACAACAAATAATAGGTGTTTTTAGGGATGATATTGGAAACATCAAAGGTACAATAATGGTCCATGGGGTCCAAAGAGTCTGTAGAGGGATAGGAGAGGCCATAAAATTGTGATAAACCATGTTTGGTAAAATCAGTTGTAAAAGATGCCCCCTAATGTGTGAGGTCAGAGGGGCAACATGATGGCTGAAATACATTATAAATCCATCCTAGAAGTGGAGTGATGAAGAACCAGGTGGAAGAACTAGCCATTGTTGATGTATTTGTAACTTCAGAATGTATTCTTCTATATATCTTATATATTGTAACCTGATGTTTATTCCGGGATGTTTCTATTATGTATTTGAGTCATGTTGTCATGCCTCGATGTTTCGATCAGGAGGATTAATAATGTAAACAAGTCTTGTCAAGTCATTGATAAAGTCCCCACAGTTTTGGGGCACTAGGGTTATTATACACTCATTAAGGTGTAGGCTCTAGTAAGTAATTGTTAAGTTGGGCCGACATGATTGAGTGTACTTCAAGTGAACGGAAGAATATAAATAGAGAGTGAGAGTCTCTCTATTTATCACTTGAAAGCATATCACTCACTTACTCAAGTGTGGCGCATTAGTGAGGAAGAAAATACTGGGACTAGACAGAAGAAGAAGACTACTGCTGTTGGGAGTGCATCTTACTGTTTTGGGGTCTTACCATTTTGTGTTGATTCTATCTCTGAGGAAGTTGCAGGGTTTTCTCCTTTATGGTTTCCCCGAGGAAAACTCTTTGTGTCTCTTGTCTCTTGTGTTGTGCTTATGTTTTATTTCTGTACTTGTTATTCTCTCAGTGAAAAGATCCTAAGATCATATTGCTAGGTTATATGATGAAAAATTAACATGGTATCAGAGCTAACCTGAGAAGAAGACATTGTGCAGCTACAAAAGCTAGTGCTTCTTACTTTTTGGGTCTCTCTCCACAATCTATCAGCAAAAGTATGCTAGGATGACTCTCCATTGAAGGGTGCATCTTTCTGTCAAAGCGGAATTCGATTCCGAGCATTTTCAGTTTTCGATGTGGAAATTAGGGCTTTCTATAGAAGAGGAATTTTTGAGTGAGACCTGCATAGGATTGTTCTCCTCATCAAAACCGAAATTTAGAGACCTGGATCAAGAAATTTGGTTGGGTGAAACTCTGGGAAAGTCAAACCCTAGTTTGACTCCGAGCTTGAAAAACCCTAAATACTAAAACTGATAAGTTTTGGTACAGTCGCTATATTCTGAGGTTGGAGAAGTCTCAGAAGCTTAAAATTGCAGGGGCCGAAGATAAAATCCTGATGAAGAATTTTTCCAAAACTCAGCCTCAGATTCTCTATATTCTGGAAGATATGATCCCTTGAAGTTAGGGTTCCAGCCTCTTCCAGAATTCATCCTTAAACAGGACACCTAAGGAGAATTGCAATATCTTAGGCTACAGACGTCCAAATGGAATTCCTGAAGATGTTAAAGAATGGGCACGGACTATAATTTCGGTGGTATGAATATTAGACTCAGAAGATGAACCAGTGACACGTGGCATGCCGTACAACTTCGTTGTTCTGAACAGTCCCGTAACAGGTAACCTTGGGAAAAAGATCATAAATCCCAAATGGTGAAACCAATTCTGATTAAACCTATGGTGTGGGATTAGGGACATGCGATTTTACCTTAGTAAAAAAAATTTAGACATAGAGGAATCAGAAATTTCAGAGATATCATAGAAACAGTAACAGGCATTTCTATAGAAGAAATTGGAAAATTAGGGCTTCCTGTTCCGGGAGCTTCCCTCCACTGTTTTCAGAAAAGGAGTACATTGGATAGATCCATTTGAACAAATATATCTATATATCTAATCATATATGAAATATTCCAAGTTCTGAAAATTAGGGTTTCTGTGACAAACCCTAGATTAGCCAGCTCCGGAACCAGGACGGTCACCTCAAATCGGTAAGATCTAATCCTTTGCTATTTTAATTTGAGGTTCTCATTTCAAAGTGATCTATCACATCAGCTTGATGATAAGCTTGGTGAAGTTCACAACCTCCAAGCATTGAAGTATTTGATCTCTCTGAAGAAAATGGATTGGACACCTACATGAGTATAGAGGTTCCAGTTCCAGAGGGAGATAAGGCTAGAAGCCTTACATAAGAAGAACTTGGTCAAGGCCAAGAAGATCATTGCTGATTCAGTCATGAATCAACTTGTATTACAAGTGTCTCCCCAAAGACACCAAATATGTTTTGATTCCTTGACCAAGCTATTTGAAGGAAAGAACAGAAATCAAAATATGACCTTAAGAAACCAGTTGAAGAATGTGAAGATCCAGAATGCAGAGACCATGCAGTCATAAGAGTCTCTCAAATCAAGAACAACTTGAAGCGGTAAAAGAAAAAGTGAAGAATGCAGAAGTGGTGATGGTCACCTTGAATGGCCTCCCAGGATCGTGGAATTCATTCATTCAAGGAATGTGTTCCAGAAGGAAGTGATTACTTTTAGCAGACTCTGGGAAGAAGAAGAAGCTCGACTCATAAGAAGAGAAGAGAAGATGGAAGCAATTGAAGATCAAGCTCTCACCATCCAAAAAAGATCCCTCAATCGATGGGGAATATGAAGATCTCAACTCTTGAAGAACTTCTTATCCATCCTAGCATTTGGATAAGAAACGATGCTATCATGAATGAAGAAGACGATGAAGCTGAAGGCTCAAGAAGGAGTATACCCATAAAACAAATAAAGATAAGTATTCAATTGTCATTTCATGATATTGTTTTGTTATGCATTTGTTTATATTCAGTTATTGTATCATGCATGATAGGATGTTTGCATTA
Organism: Pseudotsuga menziesii; assembly: GCA_001517045.1. Taxonomy (NCBI): domain Eukaryota; kingdom Viridiplantae; phylum Streptophyta; class Pinopsida; order Pinales; family Pinaceae; genus Pseudotsuga; species Pseudotsuga menziesii. The sequence continues at coordinate 16,495 of LPNX010178462.1, forward strand.
ATGATAGTATACTAATAATATGCATGTGATGGGTAAGTAGCTCATGGTGCTATACAAATTCTCAATTGCTACTTATCTAGAATGAAACCTCTTTGCTGACATATTGGATTAGTGCACAATCTCAATGTTGTCCCGGTAGAGATGGAAGGAATCTAGAAAGTTTCAGTGAGATATGGATGAATGTTGTATCAGCTAAAGTAGTTGCATGATCATATATTTATGCATAAGTATTTGCCAGTATGAATATTCCTTATGAAATGTTCTAACCATACAAATGCATTTGACTTGTAGGAAAGATCACATACATAATCACCTACAAGAAAAGAAGAATGAAGACTTGTTCCAAAGAACAAGTGACGACATTTGAAGACAAAGAATAAATATGATGAATGCAGTGACATCATTGATGCAGAACCTTCCAGCCATAAAGAAGTAACTAAGAAGAAATGGAAGACCAGTTCAAGAAGAATGATGTCAGGCCGTAGTATCGAGACCTGAAGAGAAGTTCATAGTTCCATCATGCAGTAGATGGAAACATCGTGGGATACAAAGCAAGATTCGTAGCACAAGGCTTCTCACGAAAAGAAGGCCTAGACTACGAAGAGACATTTGCAGCCAGTAAGAGTTGAAACACATACATGATGAGCCTGATGAAGATCTTAACCTTTGCTACAAGGTTGAAGATGCAAGTCTATACACTAGATGGTCACATAGAATATTAGTAGCATAGGAAACTATAGAATGTTTCATTGCATAGAGTACAGAAGATAGAGTGAGTATGATGCTCCGCTTCAGAGGGAGTGACTACAGAATATCCTGAGGTTCGACATGGTATGACAGGATGGGCAGATTACCGATGACTCTAGGCTTTACAAAGAGTAAAGTGGATTCCAACCTTTGCTTCAAGGTTGAAGGCAGAAGACCAGTGATGCTCCTATTATGTGTCGATGCACTATTGTTCTAGGCATGGAGGTGTGGCAGAGTGCGGATGGAATCTTCCTTAGACAAGGTAAGTATGCAGTAGAGATCCTGAAGAGGTTTGGGATGATGGACTACACGACTATGGCCACACTTATGGCATCGAACCTGAAGCTATTGAGTGTTGCTTCATCAGAGATGGTTGATGCTACGATGTATCGTCAGATGATTGGGTCCTTGATGTACTTGAGACTAGATATTTTCTTTGCTGTGAACATGTTCACCTGATGATTGCAAAGCATGCAGGGGTACAGTTGATTATGGGCTCAAGTACGATGTGAATCAAAAGATTAACCTGGAAGTTTATGTTTATTCAGATTGGGTAGGTAGTGCCATCGACAGGAAGAGTACTTCAGGATGTTGCTTCAGTATGGGATCAGGTGTGATCTCTTGGTTTAGCAAGAAGTAATCCTATGTGGCACTAAGTATAGCTGAAGCAGAGTATGTCGTAGCTTGTTCAGCTAGTTGTGAGGCAGTATGGCTGCAGAAGCTACTGTATGATATATTTGATCTCCAGATGGATGCTACTTGTATATATTGTGACAACTAGAGTTGCGTGAAGTTGTCATAGAATCCATTGTTCCATGACAAGTCGAAGCATATCGAGATCAAGTATCACTATATCAAGGATATGGTGCAGAGAGGAGTAGTGAAGCTCCAGTATCTTGCGACGGAGGAACAGATAGCTAATGTATTGACGAAGCCATTGGCTAGGCTGAAGTTTGAGTACTTCAGAGAGAGACTTGGTGTTCTCTAGATAGAGGTTCCCTCCAAGAGAAAGTGATGAGACCCATAGCCATTATGACATGGTGAGAGGATTGGTTCCTTCCATGGTCAGATGTAAGGGCTGAGCCGTTCTGTCATGGTGAGAGGATTTGGTTCCTTCCATGTTAGATATGAGTGTTGACTACCATTCTGGGAATGGAGGCACCTGGTCAGTTACCAGGAACACTCAGTCAGGGAATGAGAGATCCATTCTGACGAGTAGGTCAGATATAAGGGCTGAGCCATTCTGTTCATGGCTAAAGGATTAAGTTCCTCCCATGGAAGATGTGAGAGCTGGCCATTATGTTGAGTAGGACATATGTAAGGGCTACTGCCATTCTGAAGAGCAGGTCAAATGTAAGGGAATAGCCATTCTGTTCATGGCTAAAGGATTTAGTTCCTTCCATGTCAGATGTGAGTGCTAGCCATTATGTCGAGTAGGACATATGTAAGGGCTACCGCCATT
>LPNX010178469.1:0-12298 GCA_001517045.1 Pseudotsuga menziesii
GTTAAGAGGGAGTGTTGATGTATATGTAACTTCGGAATGTATTCTTCTATGTATTTTATATTATTGTAACCCGATGTTTATTCCGAGATGTTTCTATTATGTACTTGAGTCATGTGGTCATGCCCCGATGTTCCGATCAGGAGGATTATAATGTAAACAAGTCATATCAAGTCATTGGGTAAGTCCCCACTGTTTAGGGGCACTTGAGTTATTATACACTAATTAAGGTGTAGGCTCGAGTAGTAATTATTAGGTTGAGTGCACTTCAAGTCAACGGAAGAATATAAATAGAGAGTGAGAGTCTCTCTATTTATCACTTGTGACTTAGCTCTCTTGCTCTCTCAAGTGTGGCGCACTTTTGGAGAAGGAAATTCTTGTGCTTGACAGAAGACAGAAGGCTGCTATTGTGAAGGGAGGTCATCTTACTGTTTTGGGATCACATCTTGTGGTGATACTATCTTAGAGGAAGTTGAGGGGTTTTCTCCATTTATGGTTTCCCCTCCTAAAAAATCTTTGTTTCTCTTGTCTCTTGTGATGTGCTTATGTGATTGTTGTGCTTGTTATTCTCTCAGTGAAAAGATCTTGTTATAATTCTAGCTTAAATGTTGAAAAACTAACATGAATTAAAGCCAACAATGGTTCTTGTTCATCGTTGGGTGGAACATGGTAGTTCCCAAGCTATTCGGTCATCAATACACACATCATATCTACCTATGAATTGTTAATGTTGGGTAATTAAGTTTTCACATTTCAACCATTAGAATAGATTCACCTTTTAGGTATGAGGTCCTTGACTTCCTATTTCATTATCTAGAATAATTTCTGGTTAGAATATGCAATTTTTCATGTTATATTTCTAAACCTATGTTTACAATTGTTTTCGTGTCAAAATCTTTAAGGGTTTACATTTAAAAACTAAGTCTCTAAATTAATTCCTCTTTTAAGAAATATTTAGGGTTTATTTCTTCTATATTTAGTTCTCCATTTATTTACATCTTAAACTTCATTTTTCTAAAACCTCAGAATGACTCTAACAGCGCCTATATGTTTATTTACCTATGAACTCTACTTGAAAATTCCATATTGTGAGGATAACTATAATACGGAAAAAAGACTAATTCAAGTTAAGTTATAAACAAAACCTAAATACAAAATAGAGTTAACTAATATAGTAAACATAATTTAATAAATAAATCATTTACATTATATCAAGTATATACAAAACAATATTCTAAATGAAGCAATATTCTAAAAAAATTATTCTATGCTTGAGAATGATCATCAATTCATAGTATTAAATCTAAAATAAAAACCATCAAGGAACTTTGAGGATGTGTAATTATTTCTACCAAGAACCAAGGTTAAACAATATTTCTTTCATTAACGAAAAAACTCATAAGTCGAATCTATAGTCCAAGTATCGAGACCACTTAATGGTCCATGATTTATGCTTTACCAATACCCCACATTAAACGAAACCATATATTTATCATACCAACTACATCTATGAAATCATATGTAGTAAAGAAACTATCACATAATAAATCCATTGCATGTATAATAAATTAAACCCTTTAAATATTTACAAACTATATTATAAGAATTGCATGCCATAACGAAATCCCCAACACAATAAATGAACCCTAATACTATGCACAAGATGCATTAAAAACATAAACATAATTACACATAGGTCATAGGATCGATTCATGTAGGAGTTATGCCCAAATCGAATCCATACATATATAAATCCTTACAACCGTAATGACCCAAGATCGATTCCTGTAGCGTCTCTTTATTTACAAGTCACAGTAACAAATCCTGTAGGATTCATTATTTGGTTTCTACCTCACGCTATAGCATTCCAATATCAAAGCCATGATATATATATATAAATACGTAGGCTGTAATCTAAAACATCAAATATTTGCACAGAGGTCAAAAGACCCAATGAAATTACCCACTATAACTAAGGCCATTGGCCCTATATTTTAACAAATCCATTAAACATGAATGCAACCCTGTCAACACTAGGAGAATAGAAATGACAACCATTGAAGGGTTATACCCTGTAATGGCTCTTACGTGTTAAACATAAAGATTTATCCATAGACAATTTTCATCCATAAAAACGATAATGCAATTGTACAATACAGTATCATAGCTAAAATGGTGGGAACAACAATGCCACATACGACATGGCCCCCAAAGCCAACAACGTTGTCAACATTTATCAATACAGTAATTCAAACAATCATTTTGATTACACACAGTCCATATAATATCAATAATCCATACATATAACTACATAGTCCCAGTGTAAATGACGGGAATTCCATTGCCCTTCACAGCATGGCTCCAAAGGCCAACAACATAGTAACAATTTCATACAAATAAAATAGACACTAATTGTGAATCCTCACAGTGAAACGAAGAAGAGTGCTAACCATGAAATCGACACAGTAAATGCAACTAATGTAGATAAACTTATAAACATAAACATTACCAAAAGCAATACGATGTTACACAGTCATTTAAACTCATCCTTGCACCATTGCAAGGAATGGTGGTGCCACCATTTCAATAAAATAAACTTATTGCAATACACAAAGGCATCGATAGTTACCCAAACATGTTTTCCAAATGAGAATGGATACGTACCTTCCATCGCAGCTAGCATCCTAAGCTCCAATCCATCACACAGCACAGAGGCAGAGCTCACGCAGCTTTGCTAAAAATGATCCATTCTTTTTGTTCAACCACTTCTTCATATTTAGAAGGTTCTTTATCAATGAAGTCACATAGCAAAGATACATAACTGGAACAAGATATCGTCCTCTTTCTTTTTCTAAGATTCTCTTCTAGAACTCGATATCTTTCCACACCTTGGATAATCTCTTGTACCAAAGCAAGTTTCCTCTTGTGAGGATTCTTCTCCTCTGGTGGATCTACAGTTCTTTGTGGTTCTTCAAATTCTTGATCTTCTTCTTGAGTTTCTTCATTCATGATTGTATCATGAATTCTGGGAGCTTCTGCTTCTTCAGGTTCTTCAGTAGGTTTCTTTATGGATTTGATGTAGGCTGAAACTTCATCAAATATTACATCCCTGCTGATCTCAATCTTTTTGAACCTTGGGAAATATATTCTGTAAGCCTTCGAGCTTTCAGAGTATCCCACCAATATACCCTCCGTTCCTGAAGGATCTAGTTTCGTTCTCTTCTATTTTAGAATGTGTATGTACATAGGACAACAAAATATTCTGAGATGGCTGACTTCTGGTTTCTTACCAGAGAAGTCTTCTTCAAGAGTTTTTTTCTTGAGTACTCTGTGTGGAGTACGGTTCTGTACATACACTGTTGTTCTGGATCCTTCTGCCCAAAGATGAATAGGAAGATCTTGATCATGAAGCATAGCTCTTGGAGATTCCATGATGGTTCTATTCTATGTTCCTGCAATCCCATTCTGTTGTGGATTGTAAGGAGTAGAAAACTCCCTCTTAATCCCTGATTCCTTACATATTTCCTTGAACTCATTTGAAGTGAATTCTCCGCCATTGTCAGATCGAAAAGTATTGACCTTCTTTTCAGTATGGTTCTCAATCAAGGCTTTGAATTCCTTGAACTTGCTAAACACTTCATCTTTATTCTTCATGAAGTAAATCCATGTCTTCCTAGAAAAGTCATCAGTAAAAGAAACATAGTACACATACCCGCTTAGTGAGCTTGATGACATTTTTCCCCATACATCGGAGTGGATGATTTCCAAGATTCCTTTCGCTTTACTCTCACTACTTGGAAATTTCTTCTTTTTGTTCTTTCCTTTCGCACATCCTTTGCAAACCCCTTCATGTTTTGATTGACTTTCTAGAAGACCTTCAACAACTTTGCTTGCAAGTAGTAGTGTTGTATAATGTACATGTGCAATCCTTCTATGCCAAAGTTCATTTGGTTCTACTGTGTCATAAACCAAACCTTGATCTGGTTGTCCCTTCAACTTGTATAGACCTCCTTCTTCATCTCCAATCAGTATTACATCACCAAAAGTCTTTCCCTTTGGCCACATAATAACTTGGCCATCTACAAAAGCAACCCTCATTCCTTTTGCATCAAATGCAGATATGGAGAGGAGGTTCCTCTTTAGTCATGGAACAAATAATACAGTCCTCATCTTCAAAGACTTTCCAAAGTCTAGTTTATAGAAGGATTCACCACTACCTTTTATTGGATACTGGTAGTCATCCTCAATTTTCACCTTGTGAGGTGACTCATGTTCAGATAGCTTCACAAATGATTCTTTGAATCCCTTCATGTGCTTGGAAGCACCACTTTCTAAAATCCAAACATTGCTTCCATGTGAAACAATTCCCATGAGAGTGGAGATCAGTACATATTCATCCTCACTTGAAGAGTCATCACTCTCTTGTCTGATTCTCTTTGTGGAAGGTTCATCATCCTATGCCGCATCGTTATGATTTCTTCTCTTGTTTCCCTTCTTCTTTAGATTTCTTTTGTTAGGGAAGAATCTGGATATGTGACCTTTCTCATCACATGTGTAAAATGTAATAGTATTCATATCTTTTCTAGAGTGTGAGATATTACCTTTGGAGTGATAATTGCTCCTCCTATTTTTCTTGGAGTGAACTATGAGAGCTTGATCTTCACTACCCATCTTCTCTTCTCGAGCTGCTATCTGAGCTTCTTCTTGAGAGCATTCTTCCCATAGTCTGTTGAACTTGACTAACTTCTTTATGGCACAGATTCCTTGAATGGAAGAGTCCCATGATCTAAGGAGACCGATAAAGGTGGTCATCACAATCTCTACATTTTCCACTTCTTCATCTACTGCTTCTAGCCACTCCTTAATCTGAGAGACCCTTGTAAAGTAAGACCGAATAGTCTCATCATTCTGGATCTTCACATTCTTCAATTGGTTTCTCAAAGTCATCTACCTGTTTATATTCTTCCATTCAAATAATTTGGTTAGGGCATCAAACATAGCTTTAGGTGTCCCAACTTCTTCTTATGTAAGGCCTTAGCCTGATCTCCCTCTGGAACTGGAACCTCCTCATTGATATAGGAGTCCAACTCATTCTCTTCGAGGACGAGGGAGATCCTATACTTCCAAGCTTGGAAGTTATCAGCCCCCTCAACCTTTCCATAAAGCTTGGTATGATGAGACATCTTAAACTGAGAACCTCAAATAGAAATAAAAAAGATTTAGATCTTATCAGGTCAATATGTCAGATCTAGATTTGGAGCCGAAATCCTACAGTGCTAGTTCAGTAGAAAATTAGGGTTTTTCTTTTCTGGAGTTTTCTCCACCCAAATGCCTTGAAATTTATCCCTAACTTCGATTTTGGGGAGGAAATCTATCTAGGACTGGCCTCACTAAAAAATTACTCTTCTATGAAAAGCCCTGATTTTCAGCAGTAGTGTTGGGTCCAAAACTGAAAAATCTTAGAATTGGATTTTGCTTCGACATAAAGATGCACCCTAAGGAGGAGAGTTGTTCCACCTTACTTTAGCTAAAAATATGTGGTGGAATATCCACAAACTAGGAATCCCTAGTTCCCATAGCTACATAGTGTCTTATTATGAGGTTAGCTCTGATACCATTTTAGAATTTCATCATTACTGAGAGAATAACAAGCACATCAATCAAACACAAGATACAATGAGAACATGTTTTATCCTTGGGGAAACCATAAATGGTGAAAACCACGCAACAGAATGGGATAGAATTAAAACCAAAATAGAAAAGCCCCAAAACAGTAAGTGATCTCCTGACAGCAGTAACACTCTTCTTGTCTAGCCCCAGTGTCTTCTCCTTCCTCAACTATGTGCTACACTTGAGTGTGTATAAGTTGTGTAGTAAATAGAGACTCCAGTTCTCTATTTATACTAATCCTGACATGACTAAAACCGTACCAGGGCCGACCTCTACTAGGAGATTCTAATAACCCTACTGCCCCGGAACTGCGGGGACTTTAACCCTTAGACAATAGGAGGGTTACCCACAATGACTTGACATGACTTGTTTACATGATAGACCTTCCCGATAGGAGCATTGGGGCATGAAATAACTCAAGTACATCTCGGAATAAAAATTGGGTTACAATATATAAGAAATACAAGTGAAATACATTCCAAAGTTACATATACATAAACAAGAACAACTTTGGGATGACCCTTTTAGACGATTTGATCGAGTATCCATTAACCGTTGTTTTCATGTATTCATCTTAAACTTCTTCTTGAAATATTTTAGGCGAAAACACTAACTATTTTTTATTTTTTTACTACGAAATTTGGTGTTTTCTTATATGGATGCATTTCTTCTAAAATTGTGGATATGTGTTCTTTAAACTCATTTGCATTGAGGGTTTCTTATTTAATCAATTTGCATCGTTTGGGAATCCTTTGGGAAGTGCAATTTTATCTCATCCACCTTAACTTAGAGTCTCTCAAATTTTTCTGGTTGTTAATGAATTTTTGGAATAGACAATTAGTATTATTCAATTTTTTAGGGCTTCGTGCAATCCATTTGGACTAAATGGTTATCATTAACCTAGACTTTGTAACTATTTTATTCTTTTTGGAGAGAGTTAATAAGAGTGTCATGGACATCTTTTCTAGCGCATATAGGATATTGGAGTGTTAACCCACAAAAAAGTATTACATTATACATAATCATGTCTTTATATAGGTAAGTACTCGAAAAACAAGTGTGATAGGCCGGCCATAAGTGTGGTTTCTAGTGAGCCCTATGTTTTGAGCCATTTGACTTTTTATATTACATTTGGAGGTTAATTTACTTATTTTATGAGGCATCCAATTATATGGTTTTTTTAAAACGATTTTGGGATGATTCTCTTACAAGGTTTGATAGAGTATTATACAGTCTTTGGGTATTCATCTTAAATTTTTTCCATATACATTTTAAGGGAAAACATTGAAATCTTACTTTTTTGTTTTTTTGTATGTAGTATGAAATTTGGGGTTTTCTTTTATGGATGCATTTCTTCTAAAATTTTGGATATTTTTTACGAACAAAACTATAGCGTTTCTAAATTTTATTTTTAATGGTTACCTAAGAACCATTTAAATAAAGAAATGTGTGCAATATATTTGTATTTAAGGTTTATTTGCGAAAGAAATTAAAGCATTGTTTTCAAAATTTTATTTTCATATAGTGAGAAAAATCTTTGTATCTAAGGTTTATATATATTTATCGGCAAGCAATTAAAACATTGCTTTTTTTAATTTTCTTTTCATGTTGTATGAAATTTGAGTTTTTTTATTCTTTGTATATTTTGAGAACTATTTTTTTGAAAGAGGTGACTTTTAGATACTCGTTTCTAGTTGATTTTGTTGTTCATATGTGAGTTTAAGTTCCATATTTTATTCCACAATTCTTATTTTTATGCAATCATGAGGTTTAGAAATCTTTCCCATGGTTGTATATTCTACTAAAGCAACTTGGAGCTTCGAGGTGGGCTCATCCCTTGTCCAACTAGCAATTTACTAATGAAACACATGGTCAAGATTTGTAAAATATGTTGACCTCAATAGTGAACATACACTTTACTCATGATTTGTGTATATGAGAAACATTTCTCTTAAGAACTAATTGTTTGCTTATTTTTTATTTTCATATATGAGAAACATTCCCTTAAGAGCTAAATTTTTTATTATTTGTAAGTTTTATGATTCCCTAATCCCTATCAAATTTCTCTTAGCCTCCATCCCTTTGATTTCTCATGCCTTTATAGTGAAATCGACCACATGAAGAATGAAACTTGTGTTGGGGACAACCCTCTAAATATACGAATGCCACATTAACATTTTTCTATTATTTTAAAAATTTATACTATTATTTAAACATTCAAAATCTTAGTTAGATGATTGATTTTACTTTATTTGAATATTCTTGAAATGTTTTTATTAAATGCATAATTACTCAAATGCTCTCATTTCTCCAATATTTTTTGGGGGCTTTCTTTGTAATGTTGTGTATGTGGTTTTTTTTTCAAGATCTATATTTTTTGTAAATTTTATGGAAATTTTGGCTTATCAAGATTTTGGGTTTGTGCACACTGGAAATTATCTCCACATAAAGAATGTATTTGATTTGACATGCCAAAGTGTGGTAAATATAATGAAGGGGATGACCCCTGAAGAAATAAGGAAATCTTTCAACATTAAGAATGATTTTAATCATGAAGAGGAGGAGGAAATTTAGAGTGAAAATCAATCAGCATTCGAATGATAGGGATATTAGGGAGGGGTGGTGGAAAAAAACATATATATTTTTGTGTGCCTATGTGTAGTGTATTGGTTTGTTGTAATCGAGAATTTGTTTTGAAAACTTTAATCCACATGTTTATTGCTTAGATTCATTAAGTTCTTCTAATACTATTGTCAAGATTGAACATCAATGGCTATTATTTGGTCTAGTTGAAAGATTTAGTTGAACCATTTTGTAAATATTTTCCAACAACTTCTACAATGGTATTTGGATTTTTCAAATTATGATAAGTATTCCAATTGCTTCTTTTAACTCTTTTTCTCGTTGGGATACTCTTTTTGTTTCTCAGCGAAGTTATTTATATATGAGATTTGTTTCTTGGAATAGTAGGAATAACATGATTCCGTTCTGTTATTCTACTGTTATGGTGGATTTATGTGGGAATTCTCCGACTTTAAGGTTCTGTGTTTAACGACATTACTTAGCTTGTATTGTACACATACGGACATCGTGGGTATAGGCCATGCTGTGAATGGCAGGAGCCTTTCCCAGAGTGTTGTGATAGTATACGTAGGGTTAATTTGGTAGGACTATGTATTTAAATTAAAAGTTGGTCGAGGCCATGAATTATGTGAGTGTTGTGGAGTCGTTGGTTTCATAGAGGCCAAGGTTTAAATACACTAGATGGAATTCATTGTATTTAGCTGTTAAATGGACTATGTATAGTTATATTACATTGGATGTATTTTAATAACCACAACATATAAGTAAATCATATTAAAAATAACCTAATTCTCAACATATTGTCTTTGTGATTCACAAGTTTAATATTCCATATTAATAATTAGAATGTAACATGATTAAGACATATGAATCAATTGAAATTTTTGACATTGTTGGCTGGGAAATGATCAATTCAAAGTTTAATGGTTTGTGAAAATTTTGTTAAGACTTCTCATGGATCACACACATAGAAATCCTTTTTTGTTTATTCAGACCAGCCGGTAGCCATGGCCAATGAATCCAATCCAAGGTGACTTAAAGTGGCCAATGAATCCAAGAAGACTTTTAAGAGCAATGATAATGAATTGTTCGAGGGGAGTCTGCACTTTGCGTATGAGTCTCACAACATCAAGAACATGGACAAGGATGTGGGCACGAAGGTCATGGAATACCGCAGGGAGCATTTCGAGGCTCAATCAAGTTGACAAAAATTCAGCTCCGACAGACCACGAAATCAAGACTTGGTATCACGATTTCATTAAATTGGATCTTTGACCTTATTGGGAATTTCATGCTTAGGTTCTATTTCAGAGAACGTTATTTAATTGGTTTCGATTTAGTTAGGAATTCTAATTTTTGGTACTATCTCAAAAACCTTAATTAAATTACAGAATCAATGGTTTTGTATTTTCTCAAAAGTATGATTTAATTAGGGCTTTTAGTTCCTCCATCACTTCCTTGATTTTCCTTGGGAATATTAGGGTTTGTAGTTTCTCCTTCCCTTAGCATTTATTTAATCTCTTTCGGGAGTGCCTTTTCCTCTCACCTACCATAAGAGGGACTCTCTCAAAGTCTGGGAATTATTAATGAATTATTGGGGTACACCATCAGTCTTATTAAAAATTTCAGAGCTTATTGCAACCCATTTTGAGGTATTTTGTAGTATTTCTTCTTTAGTACTAGATTTAAGGGATAGTGAATCTTTTTTAGTATGTGTTAGTAGACTTTTCTTAATTTTTTCATAGTTCTATAATTTTTAAGGATTTTGACAACCCGGATTTAGGGTGTGGAAATTTTTTTTGTATGAAGTGAAAATGAATAAAACTGATCTTAATTGAAAGGCATATTGAGATAAACCAAAGGGTTTTTACCATTAACATGGACTCTCGAACTTGTAAGTAGTTTTAGCAAGTCCATTTAGGGTGGGTGATATGGATTATTGTATTTGTTATATTCATTGTAACCTATTGGAGTGTTAATGCACAAAAGAATATTGCATTAGCCATAATCATGAGTGCATATAGATCAATACAAAAAAAACTCTATTGCCATAGGCACATCATAAGTTGGATTTCTAGGGAGCCAAATGCTTTGAGTCATTGAATTATTATGTTAGATTTTAAGGTTTATTTATTTATTTATCTTAAGGTTCTTTAAGAGATATTTTAGGGTAAAACAATAAGATTTTTTTTATTTGTATGTAGTATGAAATTTGGGGTTTAACACTAAGATATTTTCTTAACATAGTTGTAGTGTTACCAAATTGTATTTTTAATGGTTACTAAAGATCCATTTAAATAAGGAACAATCAATGGAATCTTTCCTTGTATAAATATGAATAAATGATATTCATATAGATTGTCATTCTTTAGTTCTATAACTATATAGATTTAATTAAATTTTATGATGTTGTAGTTTACTTTGTAACCTTAATCTTGTGACAATTGATCTCACTCAAAATAATTCATGCTGTCCTTTTTTCTTTCATCTAAGTGTCTATTTTATGTAAGTGTGGTTTCCTTTTATTAAAGCATTGGTTCATGGAAATAAGAGTTTCCTAACACATGCCAAGAAATAACATGGTTATAATAGGATCCTAGTAGAACAATGATGCTCAAGTACATGATCATTGCTTGACTTGATTAATATTTCTGTGGATTCATGAAGTGTGACGTGTTTGATTTTTGCATTTAGTTTCATTTATCTTCATTAATTGAATTATTCCAAAATAAAGAATTTTGGATAATGTTTAAGATCTTAGAACTTAAACACCTCTTGACATACAATAACAAATTTTTCATGTATTTACCTTTGTTGATTTATGTTTTAGAGAAATTGATTTCCATAGTTAAATCACTTTATCTTCTTTTATTTTCCATAAGCATCATAGCTATCAACCCTTTTGAATATTACCAATATGAACCCTTATATCAAAATCCAACATCCACTAGCTCATTTCATGTGTCATATTTTGATTCACTGTCAGTGTTTGGGTGTCAAGATTTCTCCTTAGTATTACTAGTCTCACCCACAATATCAAACTTTGAAAACTATCCCCCTCCCCCTCTGCCACACATAGCATTTCATCTTTTGATTCACTATTAAGATTTATTCATTTGTGTTTATATTTTGTTGTTGTTTTTGGAATAGCATGTGGAAACCTTGACAATGAAACACTCTCAGGAATTTCACTTTCCCTTTAATGGGATTTCTCTATGGATTTTACCATGTGATTTTGATGATTTGAGACCACTATTTTCTCAAGATACTAGAGCCAACGCATCATGTGTGGATTTGATTATGTCTATGAATGCATGTCTCTAGTACCACTTATCAATCCCAAAATCCACTTCTAATCCCTAATAGGTAATAGATACATGCTTATCCATGCAAAATATAAACATAGCAGAATGAAACTTCATCCACAAGCATGTAACATACATTTACCAACAAAATATATCATAGACATAATTTTAATAGCATGGAAGATTCAAATAACAATAAATAACAAATGATTCCATCACATACCAGATACAAGAAAATACTTATATGGGATAAACTTCCAAGAAATGACTATGTAAGTGACATTTTCTAGGAAATCTTAGGTACTTGATCCATAATATACTATTGCTATTGGGGTTCAACATCCACTCCAAGCTATGAGTAAACCAGGGTGACCGAAAACACCTGCACGATTCTATCTCTCAATCCATCACCCATCTCTCCATCCATCCTAATCCAAATACTCATAAATATATCTATAATAGCCTCACTTAGATAGCATACCCTTGGATCCACAATATCTTCCCCGCATAGCACCTTTGAGGAGTAGGCATCTCCTTTAGCAATCTAGTTCCCTCATGATATCCTCGAATGTGTGCATAGAAAGAGGCTAACCAGTTGCATACTATTGGACATATACTTGTAACTTTCACTCGTAGATTCTTGTGCATGTAAGGATAAAATAACTCATTAGGTTTGTCTCATGAAACAAAATAACTTACAAATAATCTCTCTCTCTCTCTCTCTCTCTCTCTCTCTCTCTCTC
>LPNX010178469.1:12482-14982 GCA_001517045.1 Pseudotsuga menziesii
TAAATATATAGAAAAAATTGTTTTGGTCTTTATAAATGACATCCTAGTTTCCTCTAAGACTAAAGAGGAACATGAGGAACACCTTCACATAGTACTACAGGTGTTACGAGAACACTAGCTTTATGAAAAGTTTAGTAAATGTGATTTTTACAAACCACAGATACAGTACTTGGGTCACATCATCTGCGAGAGAGGGATAGCTGTGGACCCAGAAAATATTAGAGCCATAGAATATTGGCCTACCCATACTAGTGGCACCGACATTAGGTCCTTTTCAGAATTAGTCAGGGTTATTATTGGAAGTTCATTAAGAACTTATCGAGAATAGCTTGTCCCATGACCGCTTTGCAAAATAAGGAAAATAATTTCTTATGGCTGACCAAGTGCGAGGAAAGTTTTGACGACCGCACCAATACTATGAATTGTAGATCGTGATGGGGATTTCATTGTTTGCATGGATGCAAGAAAGGAAGGACTTGGAGAATTCCTCTTATAGAACGATTATAATGAATCGAGAAAGTTAAAAGAACATGAGAAAAAAAACCCCAAACACGATATTGAGTTAGCAGCCATCATCCATGCCTTGAATATATGGAGGCACAACCATATGGGAAGGAAATTCCTTGTGAAGATAGACAATGTGACTCTGAACTATTTATTCGAGCAACCAGATTTTAATCCTAGGAAAGACAGATAGTTGGATTTCCTTAGTGAGTATCATTTCAAGCTAAATCATATTAAGGGAAAAGAGAACAAGATTGTTGATGCTTTGAGCCGACGAACTCATATGATATATGAGGTGACTTTAAGTCAAACTGATTCAGATTTACATGACTAGAGGATTAGAGAAACCAACAGAGTTGACCCCTTCTATGTAGAAATACTCAAGAAATTCCAAGAGGACACGTTGATTCAACAACAAAAAGAGTACAAGGTAGACGAAACAAGACTACTATGGTCCAATGAGAGATTGTACATTCCAGAAGGAGGGGACATTTGGTCCAGTATCCTTGTGAAATTTCATCAGACGCCCTACTTAGGGAATCCTGGATATCAAAAGATGATATCCATCGTTAAGAGACACTTCTTTTGGCCTATGTTAAAGGTCAACATTGCATTGTTTATCGCTATATGTGAGGAATTCCAGCTAGTCAAACGTGAGCATTAGCATCCTTTGGGATTACTGTAGCCATTACCCATTGCGAAATGGAAGTGGGAGGTCAACAGTATGTATTTTATCATCAGTTTACTTAAGAGTAAGAAACAAAATGATTCTATCTATGCAAAACCAGCACACTTCATTCTAGTGAAGTTGACCTACAAGGAAGCACACATTGTTGATATCTTCTTGAAGGAGATATTTAGATCACACAAGATACCAAAGGAAATTATCTTAGATCGAAATACTAAGTTTACTAGAAACTTTTGTAGACGTTTAATATCCAAATTAGAGACACATTTGAACTTTAGTACTGTTTATCACCCGTAGACAGATAGGAAGACAAAAAGGGAAAACCAGATTGTTGAGGATATTCTTAGGATGTATGTCACGAACAACCCCATTAAGTGGGAAGATTACCTGCATCTTGCAGAGTTTGCATATAACAACGGATACCAGAGTTCTGCCAAGATGAATCCCTTTGACAGAAGTTTAGAAGACCTGTTACTTTGGATAGCTCAATATATTGACTCATGTTGGGACTTGACTTGTTAAAGGACTCGGAACAGTTGGTTTCCAAGGTCTAGGTGAGCCTTAAAGAATCACAAGAGCACTAGAAAATCTATGTGGATAAGCAAAGGAAATATAAATATTATCAATTAGGCAACCATGTCTATTTGAAAGTAAAATCAAACAAGAGCTCATTGAGCTTGGGAATGTGTAGTAAGTTAGTACCTAGATTTTATGGACCATTTGAATAACTGGCCAAGATAGGGCCAGTGGCATATGAACTAGCATTACCCACTCACATAAGAGTCCATAAGAGTCCATAAGAGTCCACAATGTTTATCATACTAAACATGTAATTCATTGGTCCTTATTACAGGTGGAACCAGAAGGGGAGGTTTCCCCTGAACCTCTTCATATATTGGACAAGAGAAAGGTGCAGAACAAGAAGCACACCATATTCCAGTTGAAATTGCAATGGAATCACTTTGAATCTGATGAGGCTACCTCAGAGAATGAAGCCACCATCAGAAGCTCTGGTTCTGCATGTTAAGGAACGGAATGACCAATTAGGGTGCTTATGGTAAACCCCAACCCTGGTTATTGGGAAACGGGTTTATGATTTTAAGGTGCCATAGTACCTTTCCAAAGTGAGCAGTTGATGGTATCAAATTTTATAGCATAGGGTCCCCTCCCCCTCAGGGCAATTCAATATTGGACCGTCAATTTTTGAGATCGATAGAAAGGAGCAAACATCACAACGTGCACAAAAAACCCTTGTTACCGAAAAACCCTTGTCACAGGATGCCCAAAAACCCTTGTCACAGCATGCCT
>LPNX010178469.1:19982-79737 GCA_001517045.1 Pseudotsuga menziesii
CCATGCCATTTATTAAACAAAGAGTATACAAACAAGAAAAAATTATATGTACATAACAATAATAATTACCTTGATGAAGACATGCCAATCATGTGTTTTGACCCCCACAAATAAACCTTTTTTAGTTATGATATTCTTCAAGTTTGCACAAAAACCAGTGGTAAATTTAATTTTCTGCATTACTTCTTGGACAACATTGCTTTGTTGCTCCATAAACATCCATGGAATTTATTTTATATTAACTTGTTCTCTATTGGTATGAAATTGGAAGATGTCTTTCATTGCATGGTTTCTTTCTTGAATGTCTTTGCACACTTTCACAACTTTATCTTTCTCCCTCCTTAGCTCTAGTAGTTTCCATAATGTTTCAGTAACATTCTTTCCAATATGCATTGTATCAAACAAATGAGCAATTTGTACGTGATCATAGTAGGGAAAACTATTGAATTGAATAGGATAACTTTTCATTCCTCGTGGAAGACCATTAACGCCTTCATGATCACAATGGATATCATGAATATTAGTTTATAATTAATAAATTACATCATAAATCAAATATGGCTACAGCAAAAAACAAGTCACAATAAAAATTAAAATACATAACAATTCATATACGATGATCCATACGTACCATGATGACGATTTATATTGTATTGCATATTCCAAAGGTGAGGTGTCATTCTCTGTGGTTTTAGTGCAGTCTCCTGCTTCCCATTGAAAATATTTCTTTCAGTTGTTCTATACCTATGATTCTTAGAGAGGAAATTCCTATACTCATCAAACACCTCCTTTCTTAAGCTTTTTGAACGACGAGATTTTATCTTAGGAACACAAACTGGACATGCAAATTTACCCTTTGTCTGAAGACCTACAATATTTAGATATGGAATATCTATGTCAGATATATAAAATATATAAAATATTCTAACTACTCCATATCATTAAATGAAATTAAAGTGGAAATTAAAATTACAAACCACAAAATGAAGTTAACCCAAGGGCATCGTGTATTTTCTATACAACCATTGCATGGAATTGAAATTTCCTTTGTCGTATTGGTTTAGATACGTTATACATAGTTATGCCATTCGATAACTTCAGTAGCTCATCTATAAGAGGTTCGATGTATACATTCATATCTTTGACTTGGAACTTACCTGATTCATAATTTGAAGTACATATAAAATATATCATTATGAGAACCATTAAGATATATAAACCATGTAGAAGAGTAAAATAATAGATATATATATGAAATTAAGATAAATATTATGAAAAAATGAGATGCCACAACTACATTGTAAATAAAACAGTTTTCGTCAATAAAACCTGGAATAATCATCGACAACATTATGTGCTCCCTCTTTATTGACAACCATGGAGGAATGTTATTGTTGATAACAAAAATAGGCCACACCGTGTAAATGGATTTCATCTTTGCAAATGGATTAACACCATATGATGCTAAAGAAATCCTAATATTACGTGGTTCTTCTTTAAAGTGAGGCCACGTTTCTTCAATATCTCTAAAAGCAGTACCATATGTAGGCATTCGGATAACATCATTTTGATTTCTATCCCTGGCATGGTAATCCATAAATTCCACTATGTTTTTGCACCTGAACAGTCGTTGCAAACATGGAATGATGGGAATATAACGAAGAACCTTCTGAGGCACCTTTTTTGTTACTTTGTCTGTACGATATCTACTTACATGACATTCCAGACATTCTAATGCAAATTCATACTGACTATAATATATAACATGGTCATCGAGGCATGCATGAATTTCTTCATAATGCATTCCAATATCTTTCATGATGGAAGATCAATCTCGATATGTGCGAGGTAAAATATTTGATGGTGGTAACAAAAATTCAGCTATCAAGCTACAAAAAAAAATTGTTAATGTAATAAATAAATAATATTAACAAAACACGCTTCATCTGTACGATGATCAATAATGAGTTAAAAATATAGTTATTAGAGGAATACAAATAAAATTTATCATGATCCTATATATGCGATGGATTATTTTAGATACCTTACCATCCGTGTGATTGCAATGTTTGAAAGACCATTCGTAACCTTCAAGTTCATTATCAACAATATAGTAGAGAGAAGATTTGTTTTGGAGCCTTCATAAAGGGGTTCATCTGCCTTATCGAGAAGACTTATATCGTGAACATCATCAAAGTCATCGTCATTTTCATTATCAACATCATTGTCATCATCCATTCTAATGTTAAATGAATCATAGATTAATGTATGTGTACCATCATCTTCAAATACATCATCGGCATGATCGTCTTGTTCAATATGATCATTCACTTGTTCTCAATTAAACATACATGCTCCATGATCCTGATCCTGAACTTGTTCTGAAAGAACTTCATCTGGGAAACATGCTATAGGGTGTCTTTCCTTTAATATAAATACATGGAAACATAAATAGATATACATTAATATATGAAAAAAAAAATACATGCAATTACCAAAAAAAACAAATATAATAATGTTTATAATGCTAAACCTACAAATGGATGGTATTTGTTCCCCCCCTCAGTGTGTCCATGTTCCCTGCAATGTTTTGTGGCTGTTGAGATAAATATTATTCTCCTCTTAAATCCCCTGTATTGACTACACAGATAATAACATTTGCCATCACCCCTTCGTTTCGTTGCATCCCATCGTCTAGCAAGCAATTGTCGGTTGTCTTCGTTTGGATCCGGAATATTTAATCTATTTGACATTCTGTCATAAAATTCGTTAACAAATATAACCGGTTGTCTTAAAAAATAAAGTTCCATGCATCAACATTTTTTCAAACGGAGAGAAGTCGAAGAATAAAAAATTCCTGGCAAAGTGTCTATCAATGAAAAAAAAAATTCCCACAACCGCCCGTTGAAGAATGAAACAATTCATGAAAACGTCTGTCGAGGAACACATAATTTTCACAAATCATTTGTCACTTCTACAATAAACATGTCGAAATGTTTAAAACAATTTATATTTATAATGCACGTGAGTCGGATATTCAACACCTTGAACATAGTTACCATCGAAAGTATGGGACCACAAAATTTAAAATCATGTAAACCTTAAATTTAAAAAAAAAACCTATACATCCCTTCAGATATTCGACTCTCAAGGGTTGGATAACCGACACTAATGGGTTCACAGACCATCGAATATCCAACACAAAAGTCTGAGTTATCTGACACTAAATGGGTCGAAAATCTGACGCCTTTATGTCAGATATTCAACGATGATATAAATATTTTGTTATCCACATTCTTTTGAGTGATTGTTGTCTGACACATCCATGAAAAATGTCAGATGAAGTCCGATTCTGACATCGTAATTCGGGTTCAAATCCTGTTGTGACCTATGAAGAAGTTGGTAAGAAACACGCATGGAAAGATGCAATGGTAGAGGAATACAAATCTGTTACAAAGAATAGTGTTTGGGAATTTGCTCCTAAACCTAAAGGGAAGTCCATAGTCGCTTCTCATTAAAGGATTTTTTAGGTCTAAAATGGGCCCCATAAGGGAAATAATAAAACAAGAGTTATAATACTAAAATAAAATTTCTAAAATTTGGAGGAGAAAAAGAAAAACTACTTTTTTTCTTATCGTATTTTGACATATCTCCTTACTGGTTGACCCAAATTTCGAGTTTGGGGACTCGTTGGATGCAAAATTTTATTCTACATACAACCCATACCCACATTGCATACTTATGAGGTACCAACAACATCGAAAAATGAAAATTTCAATAAAAAAGAGTATTTTAATACCCACACTCCATACTTCTGAGGTACCCACAACACCCAAAAATGAAAATTTCATTAAAAAACATATTTTAGGTATTGTGGGTACATCAAAAGTATGTAGTGTGGGTATGGGTTGGATTCAGAATTAAATTCAACATCCATTGAGTCCCCAAACTCGAAATTTGGGTGAATCGATAAGGAAATATGTCAAAAATACGATAAGAAAAAAGTAGTTTTTTTTTCTTTTTTCCTCCATTGTTTTTTACAAATTTTACCCCCATGGTTGACATGACCATATTGAATCCTATTGGTTCTGATAAAGTGAATTTTAATGGTACAAATTTCCTTAGGAGTCCCATTTTTTACCTCAAAATTTCTCTAATGAGATGACTTTATAAGATCAATAATGTTGTTGATGGCAGTATTGAAAAGTATAAAAGCTAGATTTGTTTCTTGATCTTTTGCTTATGTGTCCATGTACACAATAATTCAAGATATATCTCACTTGCATTTGTTCTAGTCTGGTAGCATCGCCATATGGATATGAAGACTTATTTCCTCAATGGTGAGGTTGACGAAGATGTTTACAAACAAGAAACTAAGGGGTTTGTAGTTCATGAGAAGGAGTACCATGTTTATAAACTGAAGAAATCCTTGTATGCGATTAAGCAAGCCTTAAGGGCTTGGCATTTGAGAATTGACAGTTATATTCTGAGACTGGGTTTATCTAAGATCGAAGATGATCCAAAACTATACTTCAAGATTCTAAAGAACTAACATCTAATATTGGTTCTCTATGTTGATGTGTTGTTCCTGATTGGAGAGGAACAACAGATAGTTCGGTGCAAGAGGGGGATCAATTTTTAGTTCAAATACTTGATCCTTATCGACTACATTATTTGTATTGAAGTTTTACAAAGGATGCGTGATATTTTCCTTTTGGAAAGAAATCCCACAAAAGATTTTTTTTCAAGGTTTGGTATGATGGATTGCAAATCCATGACCACACCTTTAGTTTCTAGTTTTAGGAAATTACAATGAGTCAAATTATCGATCGAATCCAATCAATTATACCAAGTATATAAATATCATTGGTCCCTTAATATACTTGATACATTTTAGTCATGTCATATGTTATGTTGGGATTTAGATGATGCATGAGCTTAGACATAGACATTAATCATGTGCTTCAGTACCTTCGAGGTACTATTGCTTATGGAATAAGATATGACTCCAGTGGTGAAGTAAATTTATTTGGTTATGCCAACTCCAATTAGGATGGTAGCATTGCAGATAGTACTACATAAGAAAAAGTGTATTATGACTAGTACTACAAAAGAAAATTCTATTGCGGTTAGTACTATAGAATCAAATTTTATTGCGTATTTCAGATAGTACTACATAAGAAAAGTATATTGTAGCTAGTAATACCTACTAAGAATTAGTGTGGATTAGGAAGATACTTGCTCGGTTGTTTAGTAAGAATATTGAACCTATAATCATTTTATTTGACAATCAAATATGCATTGAGATTTCGGAAACCCTATGTTTCATTATAAGTAAAAACACATTTAGATGACGTATCACTTCATGAGATACATGGTCTACAGAGGTGCAATGAGATTTCAGTACATTTCTACTAAAGAGAGGATTGTATATGTGTTAATAAAGCCTCTACTAGTGACGAATTATAGGTACTTATTATCAAAGATTGGCCCGGCAAAGAATGCCTCCCTCACTTAGAACGAGTGCTAAAGTTACATCATTATGAGTCATTCTTCAATCCAATCTTGTGTGCATCTAGAATTGTTACTCATGTGTTGAGGTCATAGGGATACTAAATTGGACTCAATAAATTGGAGTAGAATTCTTCTGTTGATCTCAATAATGACTAATCCTTCAGTGTAAAATGTTATTCCTCATTTGTTGAGGTCAATACTTTAATCTGTAAAAGTGATGGTGTTGTACATACACGGTTAAGTACTTGTTTGTCAAGTGTGATCCTCATGTGTTGATGAGGTCCCTCATGTGTTGAGGAAGACCTCTAG
Source organism: Pseudotsuga menziesii (assembly GCA_001517045.1). Classification (NCBI taxonomy): domain Eukaryota; kingdom Viridiplantae; phylum Streptophyta; class Pinopsida; order Pinales; family Pinaceae; genus Pseudotsuga; species Pseudotsuga menziesii. The sequence continues at coordinate 25,806 of LPNX010178469.1, forward strand.
TGTAGAGGTGATGATTTGCATGTTGAAGGATTACTGTTGTGTGATGTAATACTAACCGTGGTCATTGAGTTATTAACTCTCCCCTAGATATCAGTCGCCTCTAGAGTGAATTACTTTAGCTAATGATAACTTTGTCCGAGTGTAATATAATATGATCACAACGTGTGATAAATATTCTTAGTATAATCTAATATGATATAGAAATTAAAGTTATAACATATTGACCATGAAGATAAGATAAGAGATAAATATAAAATTAATAAATAACAAGATAATTCAAAATTTCTCATGAGAAGACTTACTCAATTTGTTAATATTAAGTTAAAGTAACAATAGTATGGCTCAATTACTTAAATGATAAGTCACAATGGTCACTTCAGTAAACCAATTAGCATGATTTTAGTTAAGAATAGTTAACTAATGTGTTAATAAAAAGGAACTAGTTAGCTAAAGTGTTTTGCATGATTACACTTTAGTTCAACTAAGAGATGACACCTAAGTTCTGTCAATTGAGTTACAACTATTGGATGATAACACTTGAGTTAGCATCCTAACTAACTAATCCTACATCTAGTTAGAAGGAAAGTTCATCCTAAATTTGGTTAAGAATGATTAATGACAACGATGAAAGTAATGACAAATTTTGTAAGTAGGATTCAAGACACCAAGGTGCAGAGAAATTCTCCAAGAAGAGTGTTCACTATAGTTTGTATGGGATCCTAAGAACCCATTAAATGATTTGCTATCTCTTACATGAGACATATTTTGGAAATGTATTAATGTTTTGGACACAATGAACGGTTCATCTAGTTGATATATCTTCTATATTTATCAGTACCTACCCTCGGGTGTTTTATAGCTCAAAATGGAACATATCTTCCTATGACCAGTTTCCCATGATGCCATCACATGTCGACACTTCATGAAATTAACTGAAAAAACACCTATATTAGAAGACCCATATTTGGAGTTCTATAAAACCACTTGACATATTCTCTACACCATTGGAAAGGTATTTTAAAGAGAAAAAAAAATTCAGAAGACATCAAAGTCTGAAAATGCCCATGAGTACCCTAAAGATGAGATTTTTGATGTACACACAACTTTCATTAAGGAAACTTGCATGTTGCACGCAACTTGATATATATAATACTCGCATGTACCATAAATATGTGACCATTTACATTGAAATCCATGTGTATCTCCTGCTCAAGCGACTGTTGTTTCTCCAACCCGCATGTTCTTCCTATACATGTCAAAAAAGAAGTTTCTCAAAATTTGGGTAGTTTGGGTGGTTATGTAACTGACTCCCCCAGGTTTAACTCATCCTATCCTCGCCCCTAACTCTTCATAACACTATATAAGAGAGGGAGAAGTTCCATGAGAGTAGACTTGAACCCTTACATTGTTATGCTGGAAGAATTGGGACTTTATTTTCCCACACCTTTTCCCTAGAAGCTTTCTCCTTGTGTAGCAGAGCTTGGAGGCTGAGTTCCTTGGAGAAGAGAAGAAACAAAACTAGATCAAGGTTTCGTAAGGTTCCCAACTTGAAGAGAAGGTGGGTGCATCCACGGAGGTGGGTTACAATTTTTTATAAGAAGAATTAGGAAAAAATAGAAAAATGTACCTCGATCAAGCTTTTATTAAACCCTCGATTGAGGTCTTGACAACTCGATAGAGGGTTTATTAGACCCTCGATCGAGCCTTTATTAAATGCTCGATTGAGTTTCTGATAAACCCTCGGTCAACGGTTCAAGACCTCGATTGAGGATCTTTAATGACCTATAAATAGGCAACATACCCGTAATTTTATTCACTTCGTCTGTTGAATATGGGTTGTAGAGTAATTGGGTTATAGATGTGATTAATCACATCTATGACTCCAATCAATCACATCTATAACACCAATTACTCCACAACTAATATTTAACATAAAATCTATGGGAAACCCACCGCCCCCAATAGTGCTCCATTATAGTCCTATTTTGTGTTTTGAATTAGTTTAATGAACATTAAAAAACTTTTAACAATCAATTTCTCAAACCCTTGTCCCCATGGCGGTTTGTAAAATGACAATTGTTTGGAAATGTCATGGTTTTTTTTTTGTTTAATTTTCTAAGGGATTTATTATTCGTAGGGTTGGCTGAATCTGAATCAAATGATGTTGAAACTATTTTACATCCTAGAACCTCAAACGAGGGTTTGGCACCCCCTCAATCGAGAAATTGGCAAGCCCTCAATCGAGGGTTTAGTAAAAACTCGATCGAGCTCTCAACCTCAATTGAGGGTCGAAAAAATAGAGAATTGGCCCTCTTACAGGAAAATAAATGTTTCTCTGTGTCTTCTAGGGGTGTAAACCCTACCATTTATGGCACACAACTGAGTGGAGTTAATACCGATAGATTCACCATCGAATCCTCTATCCATTAAGGTATCATCCATATGTTTTGGAATTCGTATGGGTTTTTTGTTTAATTAGTTCTAAAACTTACACTTAGAAAACCTTATAACAACTTCGAAGTAGCTCAAAGAAAAATCTGCAGGGTAAAAAATAGACATCCAAAAATTTTGTAAAAATGCACATCCCACACATCGGCGTGTCCTCTTCAAAAGGGTATCTTTGGTTTTTCAATTTTTGAAAATAGTTAAAAAAAAAGAGGGGATGGACACACATGTGTATAAAATCATGTTGAAATAAGATGTGGTCACTTTTGAAAAATAATAAATAATTGTATACTGCAAAATAAATTAACAAAAAAATATCCAGGCCATAGTGCATTTTGTGTAGATCATGCTCATATATATATATATATATGTGTGTGTGTGTGTGTGTGTGTGTGTGTGTGTGTGTGTGTGTGTGTGTGTATTAAATTATTAATGTAAGATTGAATTATTTGGCTAGGACACAAGCCACTTATTAACTTCTTCAAATTTTTAAGGCGACACAGTTGATTAAATGAAAAATTTTACATATTAAATGACATCGTAATATTTAAAAAAAAGTATCATTGGGAAGCCAACATAATATTCTACAATTTGTTTTTTTACTACAAGTCGAAATTCACATGGTATATATGCGTTTCGAGGGCTTATATCTAGCACATGAGTAAAAAATCAGGTTTTCAAGGGCTTATATGTGTTACCCACTTTCATGGATGCACCAAGGTATATTTGTACTTGTTTTCAAGATTAATAGAGATGTGATGTCCTTCTTCTTCCCAATATATTTTTCAATGTGTGATTGAATCTCTGTTTACGACCATATGATGATGATAGTTAGACCATTATTTCATGTTTATTTGATTATCATTGCTTTATATGTGGTCATATTAGTTTGAGAAAGGTATAATTCGTTTTGCACGTCTCTTGGAGCAAGAGGAGTGAGAGGAGCAAGAAGAGGATTGAAAGGCTGCTTGGATCAACCTTCATTTTTCAAGGTAGAAACCATTATAATCTTTGAAACTTGCTTATATATACTTGCAAAACCATTTGCATCTCTCTTTCAATCCCAATATGTTGATGGCCTCTTAAACCCTAGCCATAGGAAACTTTCCTCTACAACAGGGTGTTTATTCTCTCTTATCTTACACCTCGGGTTTTGAAAATAATATACTATTAGAAAAGATATTATATGTTACCTATCATTATTATATTGAGGAGATATGCTAGGTTTTTTCATCTTCAATTTTTAAAGGTTTTCCCGAGGGTACATTCTGTGTTATGGTTGAATTTTTATGTGTATTAATGGTTCATTGATTTCAACTATTAAGTATTTTCACACTTAAATAATGAAATATCAAATCTCAAACAAAATTTAATAAATCCAAGAATATCTCTGGAGCTCCGCTTCATCACCCAAGACATCTCCTAGAGAATATAAAAATGTACCACACAAGTACCTTATCCCATGTTTTTCTCCAATCCAATGGAAATTCTCGACTCAACCATAATTTAGCTCAGGGTGCTCACTGTAAAGTAAATATCTCATCAAGGATATGATCAATTTCCTATACATCTCAAAATTTGAGTCTAGAACAAAATCACTTAGCTTCTACAGATATGTACATCATGACATCCACTCGATCTCGATTGAAGCGGAATCATATTGGCCCCCAACAAATCTCCTTAATTTTTAAAAAATAAATGGGCCGCCATGTAAATTTTGTAAGTATTTATCCTTTGTTCACTTTTTATTTTTATTTTTTTTATCTTGCTTGATTGATTTGGTGATTCCATGACCGACTTCCTTGGATCCGTCACTCTCTGTGTTTCTTTCTCTTTGGCTTGGTATTGATGATAACATGACTTGGTGATATGATTCATTCTGGCCAATTTAGCTTATTTACTTCTTGATTTCTTAATGATGATTACATACTCTTAAAAAAAACTAAAAAAACCTATTCAAGTATTTTTGAATTTCATGTTTAAAAAACCTTATCAATACGAAAATTTGATTAATAATATTTCTTATTTTGCTTAAAATATCTATCAAACTCTTAACTTATTATTTTGAGATGAACTTAAATATTTAAATCCCACATGATTCACACCTTTATTCGAAATCATTAGTAGGATTTTATTTTATCTTCATCCCATATCATAGTTTTTTTAGTTTTTTTGTAAATAAAGGTCATCTTCTGTATCATAGTTTCTTTTAGTGTTTTTTTTTGAATTTAAAGGTTATCTTCCTTAATCATTGTGGAATCACCTTATAATTTACCTATACCTATAGTTTACAAAAGGTTCTCATTGTTTTATAATATTCCTTTAATGGGTCGTTTATTTATGACTAACCATTATATTCCTACATTGGGAGTTCTTTCCTCGTACCGAACATGTACACAACCTACCCTACGGGATCCTCCCATCACATGGACTCATAATGCCGAGGACAGATAATTTTCGAGACATGTGCTCTAATGTATATACTTCCATTAAAATCACTCACATCAAACTTGGTTTTTTGGCTTATGGAAAGATGAAATATCTTTGGCATCTTAAAAAGTTTTCACTTCCAAGATTAAGAATGTAAGGGCTAAAGTGAAATTTTTAAACATACCTGCTTCTTATATTATTTCAAATTTTATCTTTACAAACATTAGTCCATCACGTCATTGATGATATCATAGATTGAATTTAAATTTTATAACTTTGTCAAATATTGGAACTGATCTGATTTGTGGTAGTCACCAAACTTCATAATCTCAAAGGAGGTAAACACCATCACGCTACCCATGAAGTGAGAAATCAAAACTGCAACAAATAGGCAAAAGGAGTAACGATGTTGAATTTGTATATTTATCATAAAATAATGCTTTTTAACCGTTTAATCCTTTTATATTTGCAGAAACTATAATGAAGACTTCACCTCAAGGCCAATATGTGATTTCATTTAAGATGGACTCCAGCCTTCCACGATTTATGTGTTCAAGTGGATCATTATGGTTAGTCAAAGTTATGATGGTTATCCATTAAGACGAGCCTGCCACCACAAGATAGAATCATAGTTCATGAGAGTGTCTATCATCTCCATGTCATCAAATAGTTGCCAAGATGTTATTGGAGCATACTCTTTTGTTATTGGAGCATACTGTTTTGCCAAGATGGGGAAAGATCGATGAAACATCTCACCATTCTGTTGGTTGAAGTGATCTAATGCATGGAAGTATAATTAAAAGATTCTCAAGTTTGATAAAACCAGAATTTAGTTCGCAATTAATGCTAGAAGAAGACAAGGATGCCATAGAGCACGGTTTGGAAAATGATTTTGCATTGTTTACCAACGAAGTTAATATGAAGCACAATGAATGTGCTCGTCACCCCCAGTTTACTTATTCAAAGTAAATCATATTGCAGAAGTTCAATAAATATGGAATTCTATGCACTGGAAATCTTTATTATTTTCAAGCTTAAGAAAAAGGGGGAATTCTTTAACCTCCTCCAATTTTCCTTCAATTCTTTCCGCGCATTATTCTTCTATCTTCTTACATATCATTTGAAAATTTTATATTTTAAATTTGATATATGTTTGAATGCGTATATTAGATAGGGAGAGTTCGTTGTTTTGTAAGAGGATCATTGAAATTAAAGTGGGTTTGAAGTTTGAAGGAGATAAAAAATTAAGAAAAACAGATCCACGCACAAGTAGGAAGACATGTTTTTGCATGGATGATTGTGAGACAGCCATGAGGAATTAGCTCAAAATATTGAAAAACCACTTCACAAATAGACTCATTTACCGTTCAGGTAGGGCCATTTTTCAAAATTGTGAAGGAGATGGGAGATTTTCTGGCTTGTTTGAACCAGAGTTTTCCAAAAATTCGCTAGACTTACAGTTGTAATTATTATTTTGGAAATTGTTACGACTCTTTTTACCTATTTAATCTAGGGAAATTCAACTTCCAAAGGGTGGTGCAAACTCTCTGGAGGATACCAATAATTATCGTTCTTCTATTCCCTATTCCTATTTGTAATTTTGATTTTGACAAAAAGGAGGAGGAGACTTTGCTGCGAAAGGGACGGAGGCTTTGTTGAAGATCGAGTGAATGGTTTTCCCCAGAGGTTTTGTATTGTTTTCTTCTTTGGGATTCGTGTATGCATTATGAGACTTCTTACATTGGGAGTAAAAACATCAGTTGTTATGAAAGGTTGTTTTGGGCATTTTATCTATATGATACTGATAAGCACTTGTTCAAAAATTGGTATCATTTTGAACTCAATTTTTTGAATATATATATATGTTGGAGTCACTTTCCAACCACACATCATTATTTGGCTTATTTTGGCCTAATTTACCACTTATCCTATGTTTTAACTCAAACATGTGACTGCATCATCAAACTGGATCTCCTCCTTCAACCGAGAAGCCTAACTAAGGCTCCTCCTTCAATCTAGGAGAAAATATGGGTTGATCTTCCTGAGTTATGCATCCCACTCCATCAACTAGGAGTTACTTCACCCTCTTTTCGGTTAACTGAAGTTGTAAAGGAGCCTTTCCCATGATCTATTCATATTTCTGGTTTAAATAAAGTTAAATGGAGTGTTAAAGACGCCCTCACCTAACTTTGGTGACTCAATTCAGTTTAACTCACCTAAATTAAGTAAGAAATGCACCTCCACCTACCTATTGGAATGCAGTTGAGTTTTATTCAATTAGACTCATTCCAAACTACCTCTGAGTCTATTAGAGTCAATTATGTTGGAGTTAACTGGTTAGTCATTGTGCTGAGTGTTGTTTAACTGACAAGTAAGACACTCTCAAGCAATTAGTTGGAATGACCTCTCTTGGATTTGAATTTCCTCGATATTCATGCAATTGTATTGCATTGTAATGTATCTCTTTTGATTAATGATTAAGAAATATATAGTTGCAAGTATTTTGCATCGTTTCTGGCATTTCATTGAGCAAATTGATTTGTTTAATCTGTAGTCACTTTTGTCTTCATTATAATATTGATGTGTCTAAATTTTATATGGTATCAGAGCCATGGAAGGAAAAGGAAACTCTTGTACACAGTTTTTAATGGAAGGAAAAGGAAACTCTTAAAAATATTCTAATATTGCACCAGAAGTGGATATTTTTCCACATAAATCCTAGAATCTTATCCTTTCTCCCTTTGTACTCTGTCCAGATAAGTCTATCTAGGTGTGAAGCAACTCCAAAAGTGCAGGTTGTTTGACCTTAGTTTGTTTGTTTTGTTTGATTGCAGTTATCTCATAAACTTCTATTGCATTCTCTACACCTGGAAAATGAACTCTTCATCTAGCAATATTCTCACTCCTTTCAATTATCATCAGCAGAAATAGGATATTGAGATATAATTTTTCCCCAAGGGACTCTATAGAGTCACCATTCGAATGGAGATAGAGAGAAATGCAGTAATAGAGAAGGAAAAATATTGGAACAAACTTGAGGAAGCGTATGGTTTCCTATGCCTTTCAATTTCAAAGGATCTCCTTTTCCATCTCAGTGGATTAAAGAATCCTAAGAAAGTGTAGGAACAATGTGATAAAATATTTGGAAAGAAGTATTATTTGAGAGCCTGTCAGTTGGAGAATGAACTGGTCTCTCTCAATCTAGAAAATTTTGAGACCATAAATGAATTCCTCACTAATTTTAAGCACCTTGTGCTCCAATTGAAGCAATGTGATTTTGAGAAGAAAGATGACCAACTAATTCTTTCTATCCTTTCGAATATATTCCAAACTAATCTCTCCTTGTCTCTGCCTTCCATGCGGAAAATATCAGAATTTTGAATTGGAAGATGCTTACCTTTAATGCATTCATTGAGTCCCTAACCCATGAGCGTGATAAACATGTTCAAATAGGATCCATGAGATCCTCCAAAGATCAAGATTTGTTTGTTGGAGTACCCAAGGATTTGAATGTAAAGGGTAAGGAAAATAAATAGAAGACAAGGTTTGATCCTCCTAATCAAAAGGAGAAAAAATAGCAGTTGGATGAGTCCTCGGGATCAAGGAAAAACAAGCAAAGGGGAAAGTAGAAGACAAGGTCCTCTTACTATGCTAGAGGATTTCATCATGAAAGATATTGCATGAAGAGGACTATTGATTAGATTTCCCTTCTCTTAGAGAAAAAAAACATCACTCTTCTAGAAGGCGCAAGGAAGAAGGATACTAGAGATCAGAATAATCAGCTTAAAAGATGACATGCGCTCATGGCTAATGATTCAAAATCTAGATCTCTCCTCTCATTGACTCCAGAGATTTGAATCATATGGTTGCATGCAACGATTCTTTCACATCACTGGATTCCGATAGCTGCATATCCATCATATTCTTTCACATCACTTGATTCTGATATTCACCAAAATTCATAATCTCAAACGAGGTAAACATCATCACGCTACCCATGAAGTGAGAAATCAAAACTACAACAAATAGACAAAAGGAGTAAAGATGTTGAATTTGTATATTTATCATAAAATAATGTTGTTTAACCATTTAATCCTTTTATTTGTGCATAAATTATAATGAATACTTCACCTCAGCACCAATAAGTTTATGTGAAGACCATAGATATTGAGTCATAAAATCTCCCTTAAAAATAGCACAAATGTTAAACATGTTTCCATGAAGTCATTGCAGATGGACTCCAGCCTTCCATGATTTATGTGTTCAAGTGGATCATTATGGTAAGTCTAAGTTATGATCGTCATTAATATGATCTTTCGATCACAAGATAAAATCATAGTTCATGAGAGTGTCTATCATTTCCATGTCATAAAACAGTTGCCAAGATGTTATTGGAGCATACTCTTTTTCCAAGATGGGGTAAGATCGATGAAACATCTCACCATTCTGTTGGTTGAAGTGATCTAATGCATGGAAGTATAATTAAAAGATTCTCAAGTTTGTTAAAACAAGAATTTAGTTTACAATTAATGATAGAAGAAGACAGAGATGCCATGTTCTCATGGTAACAAACCACATATCCAGAGAGCGAAAACAATTTTGCATTGTTTACCAAAGAAGTTAATATGAAGCACAATGAATGTGCTCATCACCACCAGTTTACTTATTCAAAGCAAATCATATTGAAAAAGTTCAATAAATTTCGAATTCCATGCACTGGAAATCTTCATTATTTTTCAAGCTTAAGAAAAAGGGGGAATTCTTTAACCTCCTACCATTTTCCTTCAATTATTTTCCCGCATTATTCTTATATCTTCTTACATATTATTTGAAAAATTTATATTTTAAATTTGATATATGTTTAAATGCATATATTAGATAGGGAGATTTTGTTGTTTTGCAAGAGGATCGTTGGGATGAAAATGGGTTTAAAGTTTGAAGAAGATAACGAAATTTAAAAAACAGATCTGCGCACCAATAGGAAGACATTCTTTCGCATGGATGATTGTGAGACAACCATGAGGAATCAGCTCAAACGATTGAAAATCCACTTCACAAATAGACTCATTTACCTTTCAGTTAGGGTCATTTTGAAAATTGTGAAGGATATGGGATATTTTTAGGCATGTTTGAACCACAATTTACCATAAATTCGCTAGACTTCCAATTCTAATTATTATTTTGGAAATTGTTATGACTGTTTTTACCTATTTAATCTAGCAAATTTGACTTCTAGAGGGTGGTAGGACCACTCTCCAGGATAGTAATAATTGTTGTTCTTCTATTCCCTATTCCTATTTTCAATTTTTATGTTGACAAAAAGAAGGAGGAGACGTTGTTGCTAAAGGGAGGGAGGCTTTGCTAAAGATCTATGGAATGGTTTTCCCCAGAGGTTTTGTATTGTTTTCCTCTTTGGTATTCGTGTATGCATTATGAGACTTCTTACATTGGGAGTGAAAACATAAGTTGCTCTGAAAGGTTCTTTTGGGTATTTTATATATATGGTACTGATAAGCGCTTTGTTAGGATTATTAATCCTCCCTTGTCCAATTTGGTCATGTGTTTAAATCAAGGGTCCTGTCTAAATCAGGAGACCTTCTAGTCTATTTTTAGTCACTAGCACCATTGGGTCCACTTGGCCTAATTGGGGCACATGTTCCATTTACTAAAGTGTGGGGAACACTAATTGAGGCCTACTTCCACTGATTGCACTTCCATGCATCTATTTAGGAGCCTCCTAGATCAATCCCTACAAATTAGGAGCCACTGGGAGTGTCGATACCAACCAAGGTCAGTTTAGTTGAGTTGGTGACTAGTCAAGCTCAGTTAGGAGTTAGCTACATTCAGTGCTAGTCCTCTACATTCAATTAGCACTAGATTTACATGGTTGCATGCAAGAGAGGCGCATTTCTCACCTACTTGAGTCAGTTAGGCTTAGTTAAGACTGAATTAGACACTTGAGTTGTGATTTAGAACTCCGATGAACTCTAATATTGAGTTAGACAAGGTCAGTTAACCATTCAATCCTCCGATAATGATTTAGAAAAGGTCAATTAACCATTTAGTAAAGTAGAGTCTAATCTATTTGAATTTCCTCAAATGGATTTGAATTTCATGTGGCTATTTAGCCATTGTAATTATTATCTAATTAGTTTTGATTAATGAAAGCATTCACAATTGCAAGCCATTTTTGCATTGTTTCGTTCTTCAATTACTAAGTAAATTGTGTGATCTATTTTGTGAGTTGTGTGTTGATCCATAGATCTATGTGCTCAATTTAATATGCTTGTTCAAAAATTGGTATCATTTTGCACTTAGTTTTTTTAATACATGTGTGTGTGTGTGTGTGTGTGTGTGTGTGTGTGTGTGTGTGTGTGTGTGTGNATTCACCACTTATCCTAAGTTTTGACTCAAACATATGACTGCATCATCAAACTGGATCTCCTCCTTCAATCTAGGAGAAAATCTCGATTGATGTTCCTTAGTTATGTGCCCCACTACCTAAACTAGGAGTTACTTCAACTACTTTTCAGTTAACTGAAGTTGTAAAGGATCCTTTCCAAAGATTTATTCTTATTTCTAGTTTAAATGAAGTTAACTGGAGTGTTAAAGATGCCCTAACCTAAATTTGGTGACTCAATTCAGTTTAAATCACCTAAATTAAGTAATAAATGCACCTCCACCTACCTATTGGAATGCAATTGAGTTTTATTTAGTTAGACTTAGTCTAAATTGCCTCCAAGTTTGTTAGAGTCAACTATGTTGGAGTTAAGTGGTTAACCATTGTGCTGAGTGGTGTTTAACTGACAAGTAAGCCACTCTCATGCACTCAATTCAAATGACCTCTCTTGGATTTGACTTTAATGGCTATTCATGCAATTGTATTGCATTGTAATGTATCTCTTCTGATTAATGATTAAGAAATATACAACTGCAAGTCTTTTGCATTGTTTCTAGCATTTCATTGAGCAAATTGATCTTTTAATATGTAGTCACTTTTTTCTTTGTTCTAATATTTATGTGTCTTAATTTTATATGGTATTGGAGCCATGGAAGGAAAAGGAAACTCTTCTACAAATTTTTTAATAGATCTATAATGAATATTGATCTAAATTGCTCAAAAATATTCTAACATTGCACCAAAAGTGGATATTTTTCCACATAAATCCTTGAATCTTATCCTGTCTCCCTCTGCGATCTATCCAAATAATTCTATAGAGGTGTGAAGAAACTCTGAAAGTGCAGGTTGTTCAACCTTATTTTGTTTGGTTTGTGTGATTGTAGGTATCTCATAAACTTATATTGAATTCTCTACAACTGGAAAATGAACTCTTCATCTATCAATATTCTCACTCCTTTCAATTATCGTCATTGGAAAGAGGATATTGAGATATCAATTTTCTCCAAGGGACTCTAGAGAGTCACCATGGGAATGGAGATAGAGTGAAATGCAGTAATAGAGAAGGAAAAATATTGGCACAAACTTGAGGAAGTGTATGGTTTCCTATGCCTCTCTGTTTCAAATGATATACTTTTCTATCTCAGCTGATTGAAGAATCCTAATAAATTGTGGGAAAAACTTGATAAACTCTTTCAAAAGAAATATGATTCGAGAGCCTATCAGTTCAAGAATGAACTGGTCTCTCTCAATCCGGGAAATTTTGAGACCATATATGAATTTTTCACTAAGTTTAAGCACCTTGTGCTCTAATTGAAGCAATGTGAATTTGAGAAGAAATATGATCAACTAATTCTTTCTATCCTTTTGAATCTAGGACAAAGTACTATGTCTTTGTCTCTACCTTCCATACCAAAAATTGTTGGTTGTGGAACCTGATCTTCCAAATTTAGAGATATTATTCAGTTGTGTTTGTACCCCAGGTGAACTGTACATTCATTCCCCTTGCCAGGTGTACTATACACTCATTGGGTTAACCGTAGTATTTTCCCATGGTATTTCCCCTATAAAAGAAAGCATTGTAAGACGACTATGTATGGTATTATTTTGTATTGGAAGAGAAAATGTGAGAGAATGAAGATGAAGTGCAGTGGTTTTGATGCAGGCTATATCCCTTCATCTTTCTGGAATATAATAAAAGGACTGGAAATTTCTTTGTGGATGTAGCCCATCGTTTAGGTGAACCACATTATATTTGTGTCTCTATGTAATGTTTTAATGTGTTTTTCATCTTGTTTAATGATTTAACTGTATATGTGTTATTGCTATGTGGTCATGTTTTCTAACAAAAATATTACAATTCCGAATTGGAATATGCCTACCTTGAATGCATTCATTGAGTCCCTAACCCATGAGAATGATAAATGTGTTTAGATGGGATCCATGTGATCATCCAAGTATCAAGATTTTTTTTTGGGAGGACCCAAGGCCTTGAATGTAAAGGGAAAGAAAAATAAAGAGAATACCAAGTTTCATTCTCCCAATTAAAAGGAGAAAAACTAGCAGTTGGATGAGTCCTCGTGCTCAAGGAAAAACAAGCAAATGGAAAAGAGAAGGCAAAGGCCTCTTACCATCCTAGAGGATTTCATTGTGAAAGATATTGCATGAAGAGGACTATTGATTACATGTCCCTTCTCTTGGAGAAAAACAACATCACCCTTTGAGAAGGCGCATGGAAGAAGGATACTAGATATCAGAATAATCAGCTTGAAAGATGACATGCACTGATGGATACGGATTCGAAAGCTAGATCTCTCCTCATTGACTCCATACATTTTAATCATATGGTTGCATGAAAGAATTCTTTCACATCACTGGATTTTGATAGCTACATATCTATCCACATGGGACGTGACTCATAAGTCTCATCAAAAGGAGAAGGTACTATTAATCTAGAGCATGGAAACTTCAAAAATATTCTATATGTCCCCTCTTTGTATTCAAAATTACTTTCAATGTATCAAATGACACACATTGGTTTTCCTAAAATATTTTTATTCATCCCCAATAATGTTTTGATTTCTGAGATAGCCACATGAAAACTCATTGAAGTAGGAAAAGACAATCATGATGTTAAAACCTATGAGTTTTCTAACTTTGTGACTGATTCAAAGCCAAGTGTCATCCTTACTCGTGGAAATGAGGTCAAATGGATGTGGAATTAGAGGTTTGGACACCTAAAACATATATGTTTTCATTTTCTACAAAATATTCCATGGTGGAAGGGCTTTCAGAAATCAAATCCGCTATAGGGATCTGCAACAGATGCATAGTCGGCAAGCATCCTGAGCATAAGCTTGATTGAGGAAAAGCTAGAAGATATTCATGTATTTTGGGGCTGATCCATAGTGATATCAATAGTCCAATTCTAACTACCTCCATGAATGGATTGAGGTATGTTCTTACCTTAATAGATGACCTTTCAATATTTACATGGTTGTACTTTTTCAAAAAGAAATCATAAGTATTTGAAATATTCATAGATTTTGAAGCTTCCGTTGAGACTGCTACTGGGAGAAAGATCAAAGAGCTCATATATTATAATGTATGTGAATATATTAAATCATAGTGTCTACAAATTTTTACAGAAAATGAAATCAATATCCAACACATTGTTCCCTACACACCTCAGCAGAATGGTGTAACAGAAAGGAAAAATCAAGGACTAAAAGAGATGACAAACTGTATGCTTGAGTCTAAAGATTTGGATTAAAATATTTGGGATGAGTCTATGAATGCTGCTAAATATTTTCATAAAAGGTTCCCACACTTTTCTATCAAAGGTATAACACCTTTCGAAACTTACACCGGTCACAATCTTGATGTGTCTAATCTCAGGGTTTTTGGGTACACTGCATCAGCTAGGATTCCATTGGATAAGAGAAATTATTTGGATCCTTAGAGTTTTGAGTGTATCCTCATTGGGTATGCTCAAGAATCAAAAGGATATAATATTTTTAATAGCATAACTAAAAATATACTCATCAAGAGAAGTGTCTTCTTTGAAGAACCTCTTCAAGATCTGAAACTAGTGGAGGAAGAAACTGCAAAAACGCTTTATCTTTCTGATGAAGATTCTGGAGATGAAAATGAAAGTATGTTCTCTAATATTTCAGATGTAATGCTAGTGAGCGTGAAATATCATGTTTTCAATCAGATCTGATTGATCCCACTCATCTACCAAAATGGGAAGAAAAGACTCTCTCCTCTGTTGGGTCAAATATTTGAAATCTTGTTGATCCAAGGAGAACTCGTGCAGACTATCAAAGAGAAGGTATTGAGATTTCATGTACTAATACTTTTATGTTTGAGAAATTCTATATGATGGTTGGACATTATCGAAAAACATATTATCATTCCCATCATGGTCCTAGATGGAAATCTTTTATGGATGAATAGCATCACTCTCTTTAAAAAAATGCAATGTCAAAGCTAGCTTCTCTTCCATCTAAGAGGAAAATTGCCACAATACATATGGGTCTACCAAAATAAGGTTGATGTAGATGGAACAACCTACAAATATAAATCTTTTTTGGTTACAAAAGGATTATCGTAATTTCAAGGAGTGCACTATACCCAAACATTTGCATTGATGGAAAAAATGGACTCTATTCGGCTAGTATTGGCCATTTCTGTTAGATTGTTATCATTCAAGCTAGCATTATATTAGGATATTTAACTGAGGGAATAAAATGCACAACAATAAACATAAGAGAGAGGAGACACAAACAATTTTCCACGGGGAAACCATAAAGGAGAAAACCCTCCAACTTCCTTAGAGATAGAATGAGCACCAATGGCAGCAGTAAAACTTCAAAACATAAAGATGATATCCACAACTTCTCTCTCTCTCTCTCTCTCTCTCTCTCTCTCTCACTTGAGAGAGCTGCTTCTCTCTCAATCATGCACCCCAATGAGTGAGTGTGTGTGTGATAAATAGAGAGGCTCACTCTTTATTTATATTTTGTTGTTCACTTAACGTCCACTTTAACATGTTGTCCCCACTTAACAATTACTTACTAGAGCCAAGATCTCTAGGAGAGTCTAATAAACCTAGTGCCCCACAACTCTGGGGACTTTTCCCTTCGATCAACAAGGAGGGTTAACCTTGACACAAATGTGGGGACTGTTGCCCCGACTTACAATGGAGGGTTAACCTCAATGACTTTACATGACTTGTTACATTATTAAATCTCCAGATCGGAACATCGGGGCATGACATGACTCAATTACATTACAGATACTTCCTAGAATAACCATCGGGGTACAATACATAATATATACAAGTGAATACATTCTGAAGGTACAAATACATCAACACTCCCTCTTAACTAGGAAGGTATTCTCTCGACACAATTTATCAGCATAAGTATTCCTCTCTATATCATCTGGATCATCATCAAGTCATCTTTGTCTTCAAGTCATCTTCATATTCAAGTCATCTTCATTATCAAGTCATCTTCATCAAGTCTGGATCATCAGTTAATCTAGATCGTCAGTGTTGGATTGTCATCAAGTCTAGATCATCATTTGATCTTGATCGTCACTAATATATCATCATCAAGTCTGGATCATCAGTTGATCTAGATCATCACTGCTAGATTATCATCAATTCTAGATCATCACTTGATCTGGATCGTCGCTACTGGATCATCACTTGATCTGGATCATCATCAAGTCTCGATCATCACTTGATCTAGATCGTCATCAAAGACAGATCATCACTAAATCATCATCATCATTACTGCTTCTGCTATCTCAATCAAATGGTGCTATCTCTTCATTCTTCTCATCACAGGAAGTTCTACATAGCCAACCCTTTTTCATGCTGGTTGTAGGCCTAGCCTCCATGTAGGTCTTCTTCAACACTTATATATGACCCTAAGCCATAATGGGCCCCCCAGCTCTTACATCTGACCTCATCTTGTCAGAAAGGCATTCCCAGCACTCACATATGACCTCATATTGTCATAAAGGCCCATCACTCACATTTGACCATGTGTATACACATCACTCCAGAATGGCTCAACACTTATATCCAACCATGTGCAAACACACCACATCAGAAGGGCTTTGCACTTACATCTGACCATGTTCAAAAACACCGCATTGGAAGGGCTCTGCACTTACATCCGACCAAGTTCCAAAACACCGCATCGAAAGGGATCTGTACTTACATCTAACCATGTTCGAAAACACTGCATCGAAAGGGAACTGCACTTACATCTGATCATGTGTGAACACACTACATCAGAATGGTTCTTAGTCCTAGACCGAGGATTCCTATTAACTGACCAGGTGCCTCCATTCTCCTAGAGAATGGCATCATCCCTTATATCTGATCATGTGGGAATGCATCCCTCAATCACATCAAAATGGCCATGCACTCATATCTGATCATGTAAGACTACATCCCATAGTCATACCAGAATGGCACTCAGTCCCAGACTAAGTATTCTTGGTAACTGACTAGGTGCCTCAATTCTCCCAGAGAATGGAATACTCAGCACCAAGCTGAGTATTCCTGGTAACTAACCAGGTTCCTCCATTCCAAGAATGCAATTAAACACTTATATCTAATCATGTAGGAACCAATCCTACAATCACATCAGAATGGCTTAGCAGTCACATCTTACATGGAAGGAACCAAACCTCTCACCATGACAAAATGGCTCAGCCCTTAGATCTGACCATGGAAGGAACCTAATCCTTTCACCATGTCAGAATGGCTCTAGGTCTCATCATTTCCCCTTGGAGGGAACCTCGATCTAGAGAACACCAAGCTTGTCCCTAAAGTATTCAAACTTCACTCTGACCAATGGCTTCGTCGTCACATCAGTTATGTGTTCATCCATCACAACATACTGGATATTCATTTCTCCTCTCTCCCAAATAGCAAGTGGCAACATATTTTTCCTCGAATGTACTCAGCACAATGCAAGACTCCATCCTTCCAAACCAAGAGATCATACTTGATCTCATACTGAAGTAGCGCCTCGAAGTGCTCTTCCTTTCAATGGAATTGCTTGCCCAATATGAATCCTCATAACCCTCTAGGTTAATCTTTTGATTCTCCTCATAATTGAGCCCGTAATCAACTATACCCTTCAGGTACCTCACTGCATGCTTTGCAACCATCAGGTGAACATGTCTCAATGTGTTCATAGCAAATCAAATATCTGGTCTTGTATTTGTCAGGTGAATCATCTGATGATACATTGTGGCATCAACCAACTTTGTTGAAGCAACACTTAATAGATTTAGGTTCTATGCCATAGGTGTGGTCATGTCCTTGCAGTCCTCTTCAGGATATCTATTGCATACTTCCCTTGTCCACACCTCCATGCCTAGAACGTAGTGCATCATCCCCAAGTCCTTTATCTTGAACTCGACAGCAGATCTTCGTCTTGCAAATTTAATGAATTCCTCTTTTCTGTCAGTAACAAGTCATCAACATATAACAGGAGCATCACTGGTCTTCTACCTTCAACCTTGAAGCAAAGGTTGGAATCCTCTTTACTCTAGAGTCACTAGTAATCTATCCATCCTATCCTACCATGTCAAACCTCAAGATCTTCTGTAGTCGCTCCCTCTGAAGATGAGCATCATTCTCCCTCTGTCTTTCATACTCTATGCAATGAAACATTATGTGCCAGAGTGACAAGTAGCTTCCTATGCTACTAATATTCTATGTATCCATCTAGGATCATTGGATACCAAAATCCTCTATCTTGAAATTTTTCAAAAGTTCTTCTTGCACCCATCTGTGAGATTTCCATCCTCTATTGACTTTCATCTTCAACCATGTAGAAAAGGTTCAGGTCTTCATCAAACTCATCATGTATGTGTTATCTCATGGGTGTCTTCTGAGGTCGTACAAGGCCTTCTTTCATTTGCACACATGATTCTTCCTGTCATGTGTATTTCTAGTGGCTGCAAATGTCTCTTTGTATTCTATAACTCATGCTACGAATCTTGCCCTATATCCCAGGATGTTTCCATGTACTGCATGATGGAACTACGAACTTCCCTTCATGTATCGATACTGCATCCTAGACATCATTCTTCTTGAACTGGTCTTCCCTTCCTTCTTGGTTACTTCTTCATGGCTAGAAGGTTCTACATCAATGATGTCACTACATTCGTCATATTATTCTTCATCTTGAACTGTCATCACTTGTTCTTTGAAACAAGTCTCACTCTTCTTTGCTTGTAGGTGATTGTACGCGATCTTTCCTACAAGTCAAATGCATTTGTATGGTAAGAATCATTTCATAAGGCATATTCATAATGGAAAATTCTTATGCATAAATATATGACCATGCAACTATTTTATCCAATACAACATTCATCCATATCTCACGGAAACTTTCTAGATTCCTTCCATCTCTACTAGGACAACATTGAGATTGTGCACTAATCCAATATGTTAGCAAAGAGGTTTCATTCTAGATAAGTAGCAATGGAGAGTTCTATAGAACCATGAGATACTTACCTATCACATGCATATTAGTAGTATACTATTATTAATGTAAACATTCTATCATGCATAATACATTAACTGAATATAAACAAATGCATAACAAAACAATATCATGAAATGACGATTGAATACTTATCTTTATTTGTTTCGTGGGTAGACTCCTTCTTGATCCTTTCGCTTCATCATCTTCTTCATTCATGACTTCATCATTTCTTATCCAAATGATCAAGATGGATAAGAGGTTCTTCAAGAATTGAGTCCTTCATATTCCTCATCGCTTGAGGGATCTTCTTTGGATGGTGATAGCTTGATCTTCAATTGCTCCCATCTTCTCTTCTCTTATTATGAGTCGAGCTTCTTCTTCTTCCCAGAGTTTCTTGAAAGTAATCACTTACTTCTGGCACACATTCCTCAAATGAATGAATCCCATGATCATGGGAGGCTATTCAAGGTGGTTATCACAACTTTTTCATTGTCCACTTCTTCTTTTACCACTTCAACTTGTTCTTTCATTTGAGAGACCCTTGTAAAGTATGACTGTATGGTCTCTTCATTCTGGATCTTCACATTCTTCAACTGTTTTCTCAAAGTCATATTCCAAATTATGTTCTTTCCTTCAAATAGCTTGGTCAAGGAGTCAAACATCTATTTTGGTGTCTATAGGGAAGACACTTGTGGTACAAGGTGATCTGTGATTGAAACCACAATTATCTTCTTGGCCTTGACCAAGTTCTTCTTGTGTAAGGATTTTAAACTCATCTCTCTCTGGAACTGGAACCTCTCTACTCATGTGGGTGTCCAATTCATTTTATTCAGAGAGATCATATACTTCCATGCTTGGAATTTTTCAAATTCACCAAGATTTTCATCAAGCTAATGTGATAGATCACTTTGAAATGAGAACCTCAAATGAAAATAGCAAAAGATTAGATCTTACCGATTTGAGGTGTTTGTCCTGGTTCAAGAGCTGGCTGATCTAGCGTTTGTCAGAGAAACCATAATTTTAAAAACTTGGAATATTTCAGATATGATTGGATAGAATGATAGATCTCTTCAAGGTGATCTGTCTAATGTACTCCTTTTCTGAAAACAGTGGAGGGAAACTCCTCGAACAGGAAGCCCTAGTTTTCAAATTTTTTCTCCGGAAATTCCTGATACTGTTTCTGTGATATCTCCGAAATAATGTTCCTCTATGTATAAAAATTCGCATTGAGGTAGCCACGTCTGTCCCTATTCCCACACCATAGGTTTCATCAGAATTGGTTTCACCAATTGGTACTTATGATCGTTTTCTCAAGGTGACATGTTTCAGGACTGTTCAACATAGCGAATTTGTACGAACTGCCATGTGTCACTGTTTCATCTTCTGGGTCAAAAAATCGGATCATAGAAAGAAAAGTCCATTTCCTTTATGGAACAGCTTCATAAATTTCATTTGGACCTTTGTAGCCTAAGATATAGAAATTCTCCCCAGGTGTCATGTTTAGGGATGAATCCTGGAAGAGGTTGGAACCCTAACTTGGAGGGATCATACTCCTAGAATATAGTGAATATGAGGCTAAATTTTGGAGAGAGTGTAAATCAGGATTTTATCTTCTCCTGTGAAATTTTCAGCTCCTGATCCTTCTCCAATCCCAAGATATAGTGAATGTACCAAAACTTATCCGTTTTAGTATTTTAGGGTTTTTTTTAGCTCAGGGTCAAACTAGGGTTTGACTTTCCTGGAGTTACACCCAACCAAAAATATTGAACCAGGTATCTAATATTCGATTTGATGAGGAGAGAAATCCTATGCCTAGTTCACTCAAAGATTCCTCTTCTGTAAGAAGCCTTAATTTCTTGCACCAAAAACTGAAAATGCACGGAATCAAATTATGCTTAGACAGAAAGATGCGCCCTTTAATGGAGAGTGAGCATAGCATACTCTTGCTGATGGATTGTGGAGAGAGACCCAAAAATTAAGAATCCCTACCTTCTGCAACTGCACAATGTCTTCTTCTCAGGTTATCTCTGATACCATGTTAGATTTTTATCATTCAAGCTAGCATTATCTTAGGATCTTTAACTGAGAGAGTAACATGCATAGGAATAAACATAAGAGATAAGAGACACAAAGAATTTTACTTGCGGAAACCATAAAGGAGAAAACCCTGCAACTTCCTCAAAGATAGAATGAGCACCAATGGCAGTAGTACAACTTGAAAATATAAAGATGATCTCCACAACTTCTATCTCTCTCTCTCACTCTCTCTTTCACTCATCTCCCCCAATGAGTGAGTGTGTGTGTGATAAATAGAGAGTCCCACTCTCTATTTATATTATGTCATTCACATAATGTCCACTTTAACATGTCGGCCCCACTTAACAATTACTTACAAGAGCCAAAATCTCTAGGAGAGTCTAATAACCCTAGTGCCCCATAACTGTGGGGACTTTGCCCTCTGATCAACAGGGAGGGTTAACCCTGACACAAATGTGGGGACTATTGCCTCAAATTACAATGGAGGGTTAACCTCAATGAATTTACATGACTTTCTACATTATTGAAACTCCCAATCGGAACATCGAGGAATGACATGACTTAAGGGTGAAACCACGGACCTGGGTAACACTTTTTGGCAAGCGCATTTCGGAAAAAATAGAAAAACGCACCTCGGTCGAGGACTTGTTAAAAACTTGACTGAGGTCTTAATATCTCAACCGAGGTTTTATCAAGCCCTCGATCGAAGTTTTTTTCATCCCTCGATCGAGGTATTTCTTAACCCTTGGTCGAGGTATTAAAACCTCGACCGAGGGTTAATAAATACCTCGGTCGAGTGCTTGATAAACCTCGACCAAGGGTTTTTTAAACCCTCGGTCGAGGGATTTACAAAACCTTGGTCAAGGTTTCATTAAGACCTCAACCGAGGTATTTAAATACCTCGGTCGAGGTTCATACCTCAGTCAAGGGCTTAAGAAAATAGACTTAGCCCACATTCAAACAAATGAAAATTTTTATGTGCCTTGCAGAGGTGTACACCCTGCCATTCCTAGCACATAACTGAGCGGAGTTGATACCAATAAATTCACCAATGAATCTTCTATCCATTGAGGTATCATACACGCATTTTGGCATTCATATGAAATTTATTTTTTAATTACTTCTAAAACTTATACTTAGAAACCACACTGCAACTTCGAAGCAGCTCAAAGAAAAATCCGCAGAGTTAAAAATACACAGCCAAAAAATTCTTAAAAATGCACACATCACATATCGACATGTCCTCTTCAAAAGGGTATCTTTGGTTTTTCAATTTTTGAAAAAATAGAAAAAATTGCTTTACGTGGACAAATATGTGTTTAAAACGATGCTGAAATCGAATATGGTCACTTTCAAAAAATAATAAATAATTGTATAATGCGAAAAAAATTAAGAAAAAAATATGGACATCACACTGCATTTTATGTAGATCATGCTCATATATATATATATTTTTAAATTATTAATGCAAGATTGAATTACTCTACGTGGACACGAGCCACTTATTAGCTTCTTCAAATTTTTAAGGTCACACAGTTCATTAAATGCAAAAATTCACACATTAAATGACATCGGAATATTTTTAAAAAAATATCACTATGAAGCCAACATAATATTCTACAATTTGTTTTTTTACTGCAAGTCAAAATTCACATGGCATATATGCGTTTTGAGGGCTTCTATCTAGCACATGAGTAAAAAATCAGGTTTTCATCACCAAATTTGGCCAAAAAGTGTTACCCATCTTCATGGAATCACCCTTAATTACATTACAGATACCTCCTGCAATAAACATTGTGGTACAATACATAACATATACAAGTGAATACATTATGAAGCTACAAATACATCAAGAATTTCCGCATCGAAACAATGGGAGGTGCACCATATGGATGTGAAGGGTTATTTTCTTCATGGATAACTACAAGAATATATCTACATGAAGAAATGTAAAGGGTACATATCATACCCAACATTATTTTGTAGACTTCGGAAATTATTGTATGGATTAAAACATACCCCAAGAGCTTGGTATGCAAAGATGAACTCTTTTCTGCTATCACAAAAATTTGCAAGATGAAAGTCTGATACAAATGTGTACTTGTAGAAATATTAAGGTAAACTTCTGATTATAGTTCTATATGTTGATGATTTATTAATTATAGTAAGCACACTTTCTTCAATCAACTTCATAAAAACTGCTTTACATGAAGCATTTGGCATGAGTGATTTAGGCCTACTAAGGTGATTTATTGGCCTAGAAATCACTCAAAATTTTGATGGGATAACGGTCACCCAATCAAATTATGCTTCAAACCTTATAATTAAGTTTATTTTGGCATAATGTAAGGCAACACCTTTCCCATTCCTATCAGGAATCTGTCTTGAGGAAGTAAATTCTACACCGTTGGTGGATTCTATTATCTATTGGAAATTGATTGGAAGCCTTATGTAATTGACACATTCAAGGAATGATATTTGTTGTCCCGTGAATGTTGTATTGAGGTACATGCAGCTGTCTCATGAAATTAATTGGAGGGTATCAAAGAGGATTCTATAATACGTGCAGGGTACTAGAGACATTAGCATTCACTATGTTGCAGATTCTGATCTAGATTTGGTAGGATTCACATATTCAGATTGGGATGGAGATAGCATAGATAAGAAGTACACTTCTAAATATGTATTCTTGTTTGGTAGTGGGCCTATTTTCTGGTCAAGAAAAAATCAGGAATCCATTTTCCTATCTTCAATAGAGGCATAGTATCTGGGAGCGGTCAATGCATGCATCCAGGAAGTTTGGCTACAAGGTATTCTTGCAGAGTTCGTCATTGGTAGCACCACTTCTATTGTAATTTTTTGTGAGAATTAGAGTGCTATCAAGATCTCAACATATCTGGTTCATAGATAAAGAACCAAACACTTCGATATCCACCTGCACTACATCAAAGAGCTTGTTCATGATAGAACAATTGTTTTGCAATATTTCCCCATAGATGAGAAAATTGCAAACATTTTCACAAAGAGCTTCACTGACAAGAAGTTCTCTTACCTCCATTTACTGCTGGGGTGAGTTCCATCATGGTGAACACAGATTAATTCTTCAGTGTTCAGTTTGAGGCGGTGTTTTCTTTCCCACAAGGTTTTTCCTCTTTTGCTCACTTAGATGTCTTGAGCTTTTTAGGATTATTTTTGTAAAGCATGACCTATGGCTTTTGCTGTAGGGCCCCTATTTTTTACTCCACATGAGATTATCTTAAGGGGGGGTGTTGGATTTACTTTCCAACCACACCTCATTATTTGTTTTGGCCTAATTTACCACTTATCCTTTGTTTTGACTCAAACATGTGACGACATCATCAATCTAGATCTCCTCCTTCAATCAGGGAGCCTAAATTATCCTCCTCCTTCAATCTAGGAGAAACTATGGGTTGATATGCATGATTTATGCACCCCACTCAGTCAACAAGGATACACTTCACCTACTTTTCAATTAAATGAAGTGGTAAAGGATCCTTTCCCATGATTTATTCTTAATTCTGGTTTAAATCCAGTTAACTAGAGTGTTAAAGATGCCCTCGCCTAAATTTGGTGACTCAGTTGAGTTTAACTCAACTAATTGAAGTCACAAAGGCACCTCCACCTACTTGTTGGTATGTAGTTGAGATATATTTAGTTAGACTCAGTCTAATCTGCCTCCGAGTCTTTTATAGTCAATTATGTTGGACTTAAGTGGTTAATTGATGTGTCGAGTGGTGTTTAACTTACAAGCAAGCCACTATCATGCACTTAATTAAAATGACCTCTCTTAGATTCAAATTACATGGCTATTCATGCCATTGTATTGCATTGTAATGTATCTCTTCTCATTAATGATTAAGAAATATACAACGACAAGTCTTTTGCACTGTTTCTGGCATTTCATTGAGAAAATTGATTTGTTTCATCTATAGTAACTTTTGTCTTGGTTCTAAGATTGTTGTGTAGAAATTTTATAATATATATATATATATATATATATATATATTCTCTTATTGTTTTCTTATTTTATTATCACTTGCAGCTATACTTCGTTATAATTATGTGAATTGTGAATGAATTACTCGAAGCACAAAGTCATTTTGATATTTGATGTTAATATTGTATGAGTCATGTTAGTTATTTTTATTAATTAAATCTGATTGTATAATATTTTGTATATTGATTTACTTATTATTCCTCTATGTTTACAATAGATCTTCAATTAAGTATCTAATCATTTCAAAACTCAGATGTTAAAGTGCTAGAAGTTAATTGTTCTTTGATATATTATGTTTTAGGATAATAAATAATTTGTTGTTTATTGTTCTTTAATTACAAATATTATTATTGAACTGAAAGTTATTCTTGATATCAACTTTGATTATTTTTCTCATAGTTACATCATCTAACTTCTTGTTATCTCTATCATCAATAGAACATTAACATAATTACTAGTTTTCTCTTGGCTAACATAGGACCCATTAGATAGGTTTAGTTTTCAAATTAGAATTATAATTTCATGCTTAAAAGCTACAACTTAGCAGTTGGTAAATTTTTTTGTTTTATGTTTTTTAAAATTTGCATCTTAGTTAAATTTATTTAATTATTTTAGAATAGTTTATCGTTTGGGAAATTATTAATATTTTATTGTGATACTCTCTATTCTAAAGAGAAAACCTACAAAGAAGCATATCCTTTGTTCTCACGATATTGAACTAATTTAAACATACCAGGGATTGTGTTAAGCGCCCTGTATGGGTTATTTCTCCTTGTTGGCCTCGGGACAGAAAGTTTGCCCAACAAATGGAGCTAGATGGAGGGCCATGAGCTAAAACAAATGTTTTTTTTTTTATCTTTTTATTATTTATTCATTAACCATTTACCCTCCAACTATTATATTTTAGTGTATTATATCTTATTCTTCTATCTTGTGATACACACATCATAGGGTTGGTTAGATGGTAAGCTAACCAATTTGAGTCATTTTTAAATTACCTTTTATTAATTATGGCCCATTCCTATATTCCAACATGGGAGTCTAACACAACATTGAGCCTGCATGGATCATTACATGAGCTCTGGCGAAAGGTGGTTTCTTTCTTTCTAGAATTTAATGGTGAAGGGAATATAACAACCGTTGGACATATTAGAAAATATGATTATGTATTACGTTTATTTGATATTGAATATCAAGATTTTGTATGTGGGATTTTTCCCTTCACTTTTGAAGGTAAAGTATCATACAGGTACTTTGTTCTTCCCATCAACACTATTCATTGTTGATATGATTTTAAAAGAAATTTTCAAAGTGCTTATGATAATTATAATGCGAGTGATATAAATATTGAGTTGGATGAAACACAGGACAAAGAAAAACACATGCTTTTGACAGGTTTATCATTGACTTAAACACAATAAAAAACCTCTAGGTGATATTCTATATGAGTGGTATGTTAGTTCTATACCCATATCTTTAGCTATTTTGTTTTGAAAAAATGTATAAAATATTTTCATAGATCATGTGAGTACGCACAAGCTTTAGAGAAGGATTTTAAGAGGTATTCCTTAGATCCTTTTTCTTCTTTATTTTTCGATACTGATGACAATGAAACTAATTATGAAGAAGATAATGAATTTGAAATTTATAAGTTGAAAGAGAAACTTAAGATATTGCATTATGAAATTGTATTTTTTCATAATAAAAAAATTAAATCAATCTTGCATAATGAAGAAAAAATTACAGCTATACATACAACATTAATAAGTCCTAAAAAAAGCCATAATGTAGCAGTAAGTTCATTACGAAATCCTGATTATTATTTTCCTCCACCTGGAATTGAATATAAGGAATGGCTTACAGTAAATTCTCATTGTTTTGAATGCACATATGAATCCCCTAAAGTAGATAATAATTCAAGTTATTTTTAATTATTAGTCAATGGTCATGCATTATTTAATCATTTTGATCAATCTTGTAATAAGTATGAAATTAATTTACAAATCATCAATCCTACTTTTAGCACTTAACCTTGAAATGGAATCAAGTTCATTTCATGGTTTACCTTTTCCTAGAGTTTAAAATTGTTTAGAATATGATCCCTTTATTCATGGATCTTTCTCTATTTCAAATCATGAGTCCGAAGTAAATATTAAAAATTCAACATCCAAGAAAGAGATGGCTCTAGATTTAGTTAATCAATTTGGTCATAATATTTTGACAATTAATCAATCTTTGAGATGTTATGAATTTGAATTTTCAATTCCGGAACAAAATAGTGGTTCTATTCCTTATGATTATGGAACAAAATAGTGGTTTTATGAAATCACTTATGACTAAAATATTAGGTAATTATTACAAATGTCAAGCAGAAATTTCTCATACACCTAATACTCAAGTTTGTTTTAAATCTAATTTTCAAGTCTTACACAAAAACGAACTGAATAACGATAACCTTATCACCATAAAACAATGTTTAGAAGATGGTGAAGGGATATTATGGAACAAAATAGTGGTTTTATGAAGTCACTTATGACTAAAACATTGGGTAATTATTACAAATGTCAAGTAGAAAGTTCTCATACACCTAAAACTCAAGTTTGTTTTAAATCTAATTTTCAAGTCTTACATAAACACGAACTGAATAACGATAACCATCTCACCATAAAACAATGTTTAGAAGATGGTGAAGGGATATTTTTGGGAAATAATTCCTCTTCATGATTTAGAACATTTCTATAGCTACCCAATCTTCTCACGAGACTTTAATACAGAATTTTTTTTTCCTGAATGTTCATTTCCTTTGGCAATGTTGAAGATGTAACAAGTACTCTTGATGATGAATTAGCCGAAACTAGGTCTCAATTCAATGATCTTTATGAAATATGTATTTGTTTACAAGAGAATATTCATAAGGAAAATATTGCACATCATACATTAAAGAGATCAAAACAAATTTGAAATTCACTTTTTGTAAATCAATCTTGAGTTGAAGAATTAACAGAATATCAAATCTCTTCACACGAATGGCCTAGTTCCGTAACTTATCAATCGATCACCTTGAAAGAAGGGATGGTAACAATGAATGATTTCATCCATGATTTTCCATTAATATAAGAACTATTACAATATGTTTATAATCATTGTGCATATCATGATCGAATAGAAGCTTGGTTAGAAAATTCATTTCATATAAGATTCCATGTAAATAATAATTTTCTTATCTTTCACTTGTTGAAGATAATTCTAGATAGTTTTTTATTTTGATTTCTATATTTTATTATTTTTCATTTTTTACTTGCAATGCACATGTATTTGTTGGTTTCCGTTTACATGTCTGGTTGCATTGGGTAGATGATTTCACTTGATTTTTATTTCATTTGATTCCCCTTGTACATATTCACATATCTAGCTTTAGATTTAGTTTCATTAATTTGTTTTCAATTATCACAAGTACATTTCTTTCTTTTTAGTAAGGTGCAATTATCAAGCGACATATCAATTTTTGGATGAGGATGAGCTGGTGTTCGAGAAATACGCATTATTTTATTCATTTTTTAATTATTTATTGTCTTTCTTATGGTTTTAGATATTAATCATTTCGTTTTAATCCTTATTTTCAACTACTAAGACTTAATTACAAATTGCTTATGTGGGATTATTTGAAGTTTTAAAGAGATAAGATTTGAAGAAAGTAATTTATAAAAATAACGTTCATAATGTTTTCTTACATAAAAACTTTATGAACATAGCTCACTCATATTTTAATTGTCATCATAAACTGTATCATTTAGAATTTATTTTGCTCCATTTTTTGTTTTCTTCTTGTAAATAATATTAAATAAAGGGATATTGTTCATTCAAATTTATCCATGGGAACTCTATCACAACCTCAAGAAAAGGACAAATTTACAATTGAAACTTTTTTGCAATAAAAATTCTCAAAATTGGACATTATGACACTCTTATTAAATTTTGTATGTTTTATCATATCTTTTTCTTATATGCAGATTATATTGCTATCTCCCTTTTTCTATGTTTCATTTAACATTTTGATGAAATCACTAAGACTTGAATCCTTTGTATTACCATATCATGTCCAATTTAAATATTGGAAGATTTGTCGTCCTTCTTGATGCATGCCACTATTTCATGGATTTTACATTTTTTGTTTAGCTCGTCTCATAGAATATGACTGTGTCCTGGTTTTTGAATTTCGAGTTTATTCACCTTCTTCGACAATCAACTAAAGTTTCAATAGATTAAAAAAATGGTTATCATTGAAAAAATTATCATCTTTGTCAATACTTAATTCTACTTTCCTTTTGAATTGTGAGACATACATTTTGGGTTGAAATTTTGATCTGATCAGGTCCTANGTTGTATCAAACATTCTTACTGTAATGAAATCACTCCTAGCCTTGAAACATTTCTCAAGAACTTATCTAATCAGTCGATTGAACTATTGATTATTATTTTCATATTTTATTATACGAATGATATCATTAGCTAGGCAAGTTAGCCTGCTAAGAATTTTTTCTCTTAGAATCTTTAGAATCAGTTGCATTAACAATCGTTAGGCCTTCCGTGTTATTTAAGGACTTTTATCTTGGTTATTTTTCCCATCCACTAGGGTAAATTGGTTAGTAAACATCTAATTAAAAAACTTTGATTGAAGTATAGGAGGTCTCTTAATAGATTTGACCTAATTGTGATCATCAACCCTGCTAGGGATAACATCATTTATGATCACTAGGGTGATGGATCTTGTTGATAAGATCAAGGGACAAGAGGTATCATCATGACCCATCTTGTTTATCTCTAGTAGTTCTCGTGCATTGTTCTATCAACATCTGGTTACCAGGATTGGATAGTAGTCTTGAATCAAAGATCTAATTAATTTTATTAAAAAATGATCAAAATTGAAAAAAATTATATATCCGTTATTTATGTCTATTGGATGGGGAATTTAATCCTAATTTCTTGCTAAGGTATGGAATTCACATTTTTATGGTGAAGTTTTTATGATTATTTTTAGTTGTTGAGAAATCATTCTTGATGAGGTTTATTTGTTTTGCATATATATTAAACGTCATTGATGATTATGAAGTCTTTGAATAATGGTAAAACGAATTCATTTGATTATGACATTACTAACTTCAAACTTTACTATATAGGATAGTAATGCAAGAATGTCATGTGGTGTGGAATTTGATATTTCGAGAACCATTTATCCTGTTTTTCCTATACCTATAATCTTCAGGTAAATATCCAGAGATAAATGGTTCACCCATCATGTCACTATTTGTTGGCCCCCAACAACTCCCCTTGATTTTTACAAAATAAAGGGATCCCATGTAAATTTTGTAAATATTTAGCCTTTGGTTTGCTTTTATTTTTTATTTTTCTTTATCTTACTTGATTGATTTGGTGATTCCATGACCTAATTACTTGGATCCATCACTCTTTGCACTTCTTTCTCGTTGCCTTGGTATTGATGATAAAAGGACTAGGTTAATAATTCATTTCGGTCAATTTAACTTATTGAATTTCCGGTTGCTTAATGATGATTGCATACTCTTATTTGGGTGTCAAATAAAAAACAAAAAAACTATTAAAGTGTATTTTGATTTCATATTTGAAAAATCTTTTTAATATGCAAATTTAATTAATAATATTTCTTATTTTACATAAAAATATCTATAAAACTCCTTAACTTATTATTTTGACATGACCTTAAATTTCAAAATCCCACATTATTCACACCTTTATTCTAAATTATTAAGATGATTTTATTTTATCTCATCTCATATCATAGTTTTTTTTATATAAAGGTAATCTTCCATAATCATTGTGGAATCACATTATAATTTACCTATAGTTCATGCCAAAGCTTCTTATTTTTATAATATTATTTTAATGGGTCCTTTATGACTTTAACCATTACATCCCTACATTGGAAGTTTTTTTTTAAATGATAGTTTTCGAGACATGTGTTCTAACGGATATCTTTCCATTCAGATCACTAACATCAAACTTGGCTTATTGACACACGAAAGATCTTTGACATTTTTTAAAGTTTTCACTTCTATGATTAAGAATGTAAGGGTTGAAGTGAATTTTTTAAACATATGTGCTTCTTATATCATTTTAGAGTGTCATGGACTCTATTTCAAATTTTGTCTTTAAAAACATTAGTCCATCACGTCATTAATGAAATCATAGATTGAATTTCCATTTTCTGGATTAGTCAAATATTGGAACTGATCCGATTTGTGGTAGTCACCAAAACGCATAATCTCAAAGGCGGTAAACACCATCACGCTACCCTGTTTTGCTTACCATGAAGTGAGAAATCAAAACTACAACAAATAGACAAAAGGGGTAACGACGTTGAAATATATATATATATATATAATGTTTTTTTAAATGTTTAGTCCTTTTCTTTTGCAGAAATTATAACGAAGACTTCACCTCAGTGCCAATAAGGTTATGTGAAGAGCATAGAAATCTCATAAAAAATCCCTTAAAAATAGCACAAATGTCAAATATGTTTCCATGAAGTCATTGCACATGGACGCCAACCTTGTTAGAATATTGGTGAATATTGAGAGTAGGGTGAATCAGTATTGTTAATTTTTCACTTATTTAAAACTTTAACCAAAACATGGAATCAACAAGATACACAAAACACATAACAACAAGAATACACAGAACATAATTTTAACGTGGAAGCCCAATAGGGTAAACCACCAACTCGTTCTATACTACAAAATTGTATTTACAAGAGTTATTTGCAAGCAACCACTTGCTAGAGACACCAATCCCCAAGTTTCTCAGCCACCACTGAAGGATGCTCCCACACCCTAGATGCTGCCTGCACCTACAGACAAGGATACACCTATACCTTGATTTTCCAACCACTACTGGAAGGAGGCTAAGATCCCCTTACAGGCATGTAGCCTGCCCTAGCACCACCATGCCACCCTTATATGTTTTATGTAATATGTTTGATTTATTTCTCCCTTCACACTCTGTCTAGCGCATTGGTCTTTGTCTTATGCTATGGCTACATCAATCGTAATGGCATCGACAATTTGGTCTCGTTCTTCAATATAGACAACTGAGACACTAAAGACACTCAAATACCTCTTCTATATTATGTTTATATACTCTTACTATTTATTCCAACATCACACCTTTTCAAAATAGGCTCATGATTTCTCTTCATCACACCCCTTCAAATCTATGTTCTTTTAATTTAATTCTGCTTACAAATTAATTTCATCTTCTCCTCACACCTCTTCAAATCTCAGTTTTAATTCTTTTCTTTATTAATTAATTAGATCTCTATTTCTTTACAGAATCTTAGTTAATTAATTGATTCACAGATCATTTTCAAGCTTGTAGGCTTCATCTCTTTCAGAACTGTTTGCTTGAGCTCTCTCTAGCCCATGGGCACTTCAAAAACCAATCCTATAAGTGTCTTCTCCTTTATTAGTGGGCATACTGTGTCCTCTGGCCTTCGGGCTTCTCTCTTTCTCACACCTGTGGGCTATCTTCATTGTGGGCTCCGTACATGTTCTTTCATAGACACGCAGGATTCACCTTTTTCATATGACTGCGTGCTCCTTCTTAAACCATGTGGCTTCCTTCACGTAGGCATCACTTCCTCTTATTCATTTCTTCTTCTTCTTCAAATTCATCTTCGCTTTGGCAACCATCACTACCGCCGCTTGAACTTGTTCCACTACCACTTGAATTTGATCTACTACAATCATCCTCTCGTCTTTCACTACCACTTTCATTATTGTAACTGCCATTTCCATAGAATATTCGTCTGTACCATCCATTTCCATGTGGTCTCCATCTCCATAACTCTAATTCTCCAAAGGAGTTTTTGTTTTCTATTTCCATATGATCTCTATCTCAATCAACGTACATATCATTATTCACATCTTGATTCGGCAAAATCAATATCAAGCCCGACGGTGAAGATTCTTCTGGCGACCAAATCAGGATCCCATTTGTCGTTGCGGCACGGATCTTTGAAATCTTTAGCCGCAATGGCTCAAAGTTTGAAAAACATCTTCCATACCAGTTCCATCTTCCTTTCTCACCCACCGCTTCCTTGACTCTATCCTCCTTTTTCTTCCGTCGCTTCATCGACTCTATCTTCATTTTCCTTCTACCACTTCATCGGCTCTATCTTTATTTTCCTTCCGCTGCTTCATCAGCTTTAACTTTATTTTCCTTCCATCGCTTTGTCGGCTCTATCTTCCTTTTCCTTTCGCCACTTTGTCGACTCAAAGGATGAAACTCATATGCTATAGCATCTCGAACTTAATCAACCATCTATGCAGCTCAAAGGCTGAAACCCATACGCTGTAGCAACTCGGACTTGATCAACTATCTGGCATAGCGGCTCAAACATGAAACCCATCTGTTGTAGCGGCTCGGAGTTAAACAACCATCCACTGTAGTTGCTCATACAAAAAAATCACCCACCGTTGCGGCTCATACTTGACAAATCACCCTCTACTGAGGTGCAATGTGATTCTGTACCCAATGATTTTCATGGCATGTATATTTATAACCTTGATACACAAGTTTACCACAAAGTTATCCCTGGACTCATATGCACAAGGGTGTTTTTCCTCATTAGATAAAACCCCTATTGCGTCATTCAAACACCCATCATTACAGATGTCAATAGAAATTCCACCAGGAAAGGTATCATTCATCATACATTTTTTCATGTGACTATCACAGCCCAGCCAACCTTCGTCGGTTTCACACATTCCTTCATTCATTCAGTGATAGATTTCTGATTTAGTAGATTTTTATTTAGCACATCTAAGAGCCACAAGGAGAATATGAATTCATGGCTATATAACCACTTGAACAAGGAACATTCCCATGCTTTCATTCTATTTTTATCATCAACCTAGAGAAAAAATTGGGCATTTCCCTGTGACAATTTATGCAGTTTTTGCCAATGCAAAAACAATGCAAAATAGTCTGAAACCATGTTTTGGCAGACCTATATCATTCTCCTAAAAAATGTTCTATGGCTAACTAAAACCATGAATGGGTATCCAAAACAACTAGCTATAGGATGGTACCATGGTGTGGGCATTCTGCTTAAACCATGAATTGTGGAGAGCATTCTCTTAAGGCTATTGGGACCAATTTTGCCTAATTATTCCATACTTAGTCAATTTCTTGATTTTCACCATTTTTCCATATTTCTCCATAGTGATGTCATAATACAACAATGGCTTCAACTTCATGCCACAACAACATTATATCCTCCATCTTATCATTAATGACATGTCATTACCACCTTTTACTTTCTTTTGACTTTCACTAAGTTCACTTAGCCATCATGTCCTTGATTATTTCTTTGTCATCATTGAACTCCTTTTAACATCAATGAAAACCATATTCCATATTACCAACAAGCCTTCCACGATTTCTGTGTTCAGGTGGATCATTATGGTAAGTCTAAGTTATGATGGTTATCCACTAAGACGAGCCTACAAGCACAAGGTAGAATCATAGTTCATGAGATTGTATATTATTTCATGTCATCAAACAATTGCCAACATGTTATTAGAGCATAATATTTTTCCACACCGGGGTAAGATAAATGAAACACATCACCATTCTTTTAGTTGAGGTGATCTAATGCATGGAAGCATAATTAAAATATTCTCAAGTTTGTTAAACCAAGAATTGAGTTTACAATTAATGTTAGAAGCTAAGATTCCTTAAGGAAGTTGCTTAAGCTGCCATGTGTGTTGGTAGGAAGTTTTGAGGATAATTACTTGTGCAACACCAAGGATGATGCGGAAGTTCGAAGATGACATGCAAGGAAAAATATGGCATGTAAGAAGGATTGGTCATATTTTGTAGTTTTTGGTCATATTTTGTAGATTTTGGTCATTATTTTGAAGTTTTTTGTCCAAGTAGTTAGGAATTTGATCTAAGTGGACCATGTTGTAAAAGGAGCAATTTTATAAGTAGAGATAGGATTGTAATTTTAAATACCTTGGATACATATTTGGTGAATCAAAATCTTGTCATGTGCAATAGTATGAGATATGATCAATCTGTTTGTGATTTGCGGAAGACTGTTATTTGTTTTATCATAACTATGGAATTGTTTTAAGAACCTATGTTTTGATGCGAAAGTAATATGACCTGACGAAGTTTTGATGGAAACAATGTGTTTTATCTAATTTTGATTTCTTGTTTTCCCTACTATGTGATGTGAATGAATTGATACCGCAGTATGATGCTCATTTTTGAATGATGCGATGTTTTCATGTTTTAAATGATGTTATGATGGTTGATCTGTTTATAAATGATTATCTTGTTGCAATCTAAATGAGTTAGTGTGATCTGATAATTGATGGTATGGATGTGGAATAATAAATCAATGCTTGCATCTGTAAAGTACTGCTGTGATAGTTGAATAGTAGATGTGTTCCTACTACGGAAACGTAGTTCCCACAGTTCTTGCTTGAACATCTTGGGTGAGACCTCATCTGCTTCACAGGTGTTGCTTGACAGGGTAAAATCTGTCTTGGATGATGCTGAGGAAAATCCTCAAGTTAAGAGTGTAGAGAGAGAGTCAACCCCTATCAAACCCCTGCCCATGACGGAATCAACACTATTTTAGTACTATTCATCCATCCTCTACACCAGATTTGTTTTCGGTACTCTTTCAGAAATTACATTGATTAAATATGTGATTTGAGTTTTTACCTCTATAAATCCTTTCGTCGATTGTTTCTCTAGCTGTGCTTTGCTTGCACTTGTCATCATTGTAACTACCACAACAATGTGGTCTACTTGTGCATCTACCATTGGTGTTGTGCCGCTGACTTCGTCGTGCTATTTCCTTCTCTTCGTGTGTGTTTCCTCATAATGTATTTCTTCCTTTGAATCTGTTGGGGTCCTCAATGATGCTTCCTTTGAATTTCGATCATTGTCATGCACCAACAACTGATATAATGGCGCATATTCTAGAAGACCTATCTCATCGTATAATACCTCCTCCAGACTCACCGACACTTTCTAGTCTATATGCCACTCACCGACTGCATCATCCATATCATCCTCAATTAGCTTACATTGTGTCTCTAAGCATTTTCACTTAGGGTCTCCTCGTGCATGCACATGTATTGCATGCGAACCAATGGAGAATCTTATGACTCATTGATACTTTGCTACTACTTTCTCTATGAGCCGTAGAACCTTCACCGCTGCAACCTCTAATGTGTCCCAATCCATCCAGAATTGTATGGCACAGTCCTTCAACTTGTCTTTATCACTACAATTCTAGACATTCTGGTACCTAGCACCCTTGCACACTTGGGAGACTGCAACATCCATTCCTTGGTATTCCCAGGGAGCCATCCATGTGACTAGTGCAATCAATATCAATATCCAATTGTATGTGAATGACAACTTCTCCTATTGCACAATCATGGCATCCTTCGTCAACTGGTTCAGTAAGAAAAACGACCATATCATTTGTATGCCTGCAGCGCATAACTCAGCACATGCAATCCCTCCTGAGGTGCATTGCTTCAATTGATTCTCCCACACCACCTTGCTGCCAAGAATATTGGCTACAACATGAAAATACTGCTCCTTGATACTATCCAAAACATAGGCATGACCGTCGTGTTCCAAGTTGTATTTCTTCTTTATCTTGGCAGCCAATCTCTTATCGTTGTGTTTATCATGGAAGTACTACGACAAGTCAAGCCCCTGCATGGGAAACCTCGTCATCTGCACTATAAATTCTATGGTGACTGGCACCACCCATTCTAGCCACAGGTATCCTCCATGGAAGCATTCCAACAATTTCTTAGTGCATGCATTAGCCTCCTTCAATCAACCAAAATGGGGCATATGAATCAGGCCTAAGAGCCTCGAGTTTTCCAAACCCAACTCCCACTATTGTGGGGTGCACACCATGGGATCACCCTCTTTTCCTCTCCTCTTTTCAAAAGTATCTATGGTACATTCAGTGAATGCCAATAGGTCATGGTCCTCGTACTTCAGCTTCACTAAGCAGGGCACAATTTAAAACATGTATTTCATGCCCTTAGGGATCTCTAGAATCTTAATCGATTAATTCTTGTTCTTTGTAGGCTTTTGCTCCTCCGCACCATATTTTTGTGGGGGAACAAACTAAGGATTTCCTCCGCGGTCACCCCTTCCTTCACAATGGAGGCCTCAACTGCTTTTTCCTTTTCTATAGCCGAACTTCTCGTAATTCATTCTTCTACGTCGAATACTTGGGTCAACTGGCCCCCCTCTTCTTCCTTACAAATGGTGATGATCGAACCATCATAGTGACCACTTCTTCTTCAATTGGGACACCGATGACTGGTGAACCCATAGTGCTCCCAATGGAAATGTCATGTGTAACTATGATAATATGCATAGCTTGCATTGACACAACAATACTCATTACACTCTTCAACCTTACTCATCTCTCTAACTCAATATCACTCAGTTTTTTGCTTCAATATCAACTCTGCAACTCAATGTCACTTAGTTTTGCGCTTCAATATCAACTTTTCAACTCAATGGTGACTTCAAAACACTACCTGTTAATTATCATAGCATGGAATCGACCATGTGAAATATTTCTCAATCATTTCAACCAAATCTTCCATTCATTGCCAAAATCCACCACTGGTCCTCCTGATCTAACAGTCATATCCTCCATTAATGGGCATCTCATCCAACAACGCTGCTAGATAGCTTGTGTAACTACTGCATTTATTGATGATTTGATTCTATCATATCCCTACGGATGTCATGACATTGCTCCCTAACTGCGACCTTGACCCATTTTCTTGTGCTACCACTTTCTCCTAGTGCGCCATCCTCCTCATTAACACCTTATGCAAAAACAAATATATATTTTTTTTCTTTAGTCTGTGCAATGCCTCTAGCATCACGTTGAACCAGGCTTATCCTATAGGGTTTGAGTTGGCTTCCATTCACTATTTTAGGTAACATTGCACCACTAATTTGTTGTAATTGTATTGCGCCTCCCTCGGTAATGAAATTGATAAGGTAAGGACCCAACAAATGCATTTGAAACTTACTTGGATGTTTCAGAAACTTATTGTCATATAGTAGCACCAGGTATCCTTGCTGAAAGTGCTTGTTCTTGATGTGGTGGTCATGCCATGATTTCGGTCAATCCTTCTCAATGCGCTGATGAAATCCTACAATAAAATGGTCTTCCTCTAGTTGAACAAACAGAGATAGGATTTCTTCCAATTATCCTTCATCATCCATCCCTGTCTCTACTGCATTTCACAAACTCAGAACCATGTATTCCATTGGCATGAATTCCTCCTTCCCATACACAAACTTGAATGGTGTCTACCCTGTTATCCTTTTGTAAGTAGTGTGATAAGCCCATAATACTACTAGAATCTTCAAATCCTAGTCATCGCAGTTTGTGTTGCAGACCTTTGTGAGTGCATCCTCCAACACCTTATTGAACGCTTCAATTGTCCCATTCGTGTGCGGATGATATAGGGTAATCTTCCTCTGATGTATATAAAATTCATCTTTCAGCACACCGATGGTGCGATTGATGAAGTGACTCCCCTGATTGCTCATCAATATATTTGGACAATCAAAATGAGTGATAACATTGTCAAACAGAAACCTGGTTTTCGTTGAAGTGGTGCAATCTGCAACTAGTGTAGCTTTCACCCAAATTCTCAAATAATTTGTCATTGTGATGATATATCGTGCACCAGTTATCTTTCTTGGTGGGTGGATTGGTCCCACAAAATCCACTTCCCATTTATTAAATGGATGCAGTGTCACTTGAGGTACCAATGGAATCTCATCCCTCTGTGATGGCTTCCTAGATCTTTGATAAACATCCCAAGTTCATGCATAGTCTTCCCGATCACCATTGAGAGTTGGCCACCAGAGTCCCACGGGGAGTACCTTCCTAGTAGTAGTGTGGCCTCTGTAGTGTCCACCTACAACTCCTACATTTGATTTCTCCAAGACCCTTTCCTATTCATGCGGTAGGACACATCGCCGTAAGATCTCGTCAAGTCCCATATTATAGAGTTCTCCAGTAATCAACTGAAAATATGTAGCTCGAGCAACCAATGCTTATTTTTATTTGTAGTGGGACCTTCTGGTGTTGTTCCTATTGCAAAAAACTGAACTATTTGTTGATATTAGTCATCAACCATTCCAACCCTGAATAGTTTCGCATTAGGCAACCCATCTTCAATGTTTGTCGGTCCTTCACCTGTGTCAATTCACGATAAATGGTCAAGTCCTACATTCAAGTGACCTGGATTCACCATTATCTCGAAATCAAACTCTTGGAAGAGGATTAGCCAACGACATACATTCCCCCCCAACACAGGATTATTCACTAGGTATTTTAAGGAAAATTGATTAGTGAACATCTTGAAATGACCTCCCAATAGATAGTGTCAAAACTTCTGCAATGTGTAGATAATTTCCAACCCTTCTCTCTATGACATGGTATAATTCTTCTCCATGGATGACAACTTCCATATAAAAAAGGAAATTGGTTGATCAATATCCCATTCTCCCAGTTGTTCCAACACTACTCTCATTGAAATCGACGATGCATCAACATGAACATGGAAATCCTTCATCCAATCCGGAAAAACAAATATTGGTGTTGTATCCATCTTTGTATTTAATGTGTTGAAACTTCCCTCACACTTGTGACTCCATTCAAACTATGCATCCTTCTTCAATAGCTTCTCCATAGGGGTTGTGATCGTGCGTATCCTCTGATGAACTCGCATCAATATCCTATATGGGATAATGTCACTCTAAGTTTCTTCACATTCGTGGGTGGATACAAGTTAAGAATCAGCGCAATCTTATCTGGATTGACCAACAAGCCTTCCTTGAAGACAATGTTCCCTAGCAAAATCCCAAAAGGCGCACAAAATATGCACTTCTCTGAATTCAACATGATTTGATTTTTTTGACACCGCTCCAAGATCAATAGCCTATTTGTGAGATGATCCTTTACCATTCCATAAACCATTCAAATGTACATGTATTCCGCCAAAACATTCTATATAAAATCCTTGAAAATATCAACTACAATCCTGAAGAATATGGTAGGCGTATTCTTTAGTCCACATGGCATCACCGTGTACTAATAAAATCCCCATTTAGTCACAAAATTTTTCTTATGTCGATCCCCTTTCACATTCTTGATTTGATGATATCTACAAAATACATTAGTTAATGAATAGACTTATTAACCTCACACTCCTTCCAATACTTCGTCAGTGAACCATGTCGAAAACAAATTATGAAGGAACCCATCATTTATATTTTTGAGATCAACACATACTGGAACATCTCCTGTATTCTTATCTTGCACCACCATGGGACTGATCCACTCTGATTCTTCAACTGGTTCTATGATTCTTGGTTCCATCATTCTCTTGAGCTTAGCCTTTACTCTCTCTTTGTATCCCGAATTCAGGAGATACGACTGTTGCTTTACAGGCTTAGCATCTGGATTATTTTTTGGGATCCTCAGTCCCATTCCCGTGAAATAGAATCAACTTTACATCATCACCTACTATCATGGTCCTTATTCCTATGTTTGCTGATCCGTTACTATTAGAGTGTTGATGACATGTCAGGAAATTCATTGGTTAGCTAGTATTCCTTCCTTGGTGAGGCACGATGCATGGATGTGTAGGTATGTTGTTTCTTGGGGTTTGTATTTCCTCTAGCTCTAGCCTAGCTTGGTCATCTCCTTTGTCGCTGTAGGGTCTCTTTTTCCCTTGTGATATTCTCTTGTATCCTCTTGTCTCGGTTGCAATAGGACTATCCTCAGTCCTTTGCCTCTTCTCTTGCCAAAACCTTACTCCACTTCGCAAAATACCACTTCCTTCCTTAGCTTCCCTCACAATATTATCGTAAATCTCATGCATCTAACCTATATCATTCCATCCAACCCTCATTTCCATGATACCCTCATCCTCCATACACCAGGGCTCTACTCGTCGGAGTTCATCTTCCATATGCCTTTTTCACAAATGAGCATCTCAATCAACAATTGCAAAGATAATAGAAACCTACCTCTTGGTCCTTTGAAGAAATCCCTTTCTCTGTCACTATATGACTTGACTGTATCGAATGCAAACTCAATGATGTAGCCTTCCAATTTGGTGTCAATCCAATGTTCAACATCCCTTGATGCTTTGTTATCTACCTCCCGTAGCCCTTTATCAATTTTGGGGTCCAAAAAGTGGGTTTGGCTCCTTGAAAATTTGTCTTCTGATAGGTTAACTGTGCCAACCACTAATACAAGATGATTAGAAAATTAGAGAATAAGTATTCATGGATATAATAATAAATTTACCTTCTGAGCCACTATTTTATCGTCGAACCAGGTTTTTGATTCACCTCTGCTGCAAATTCTCAAGCCTTCTGGTCGAGCCATTCTTGAATCTCCGATCTGGTTGCATTCCACATCATATCCTTATTCTCTACACACTATAAGTCCCCAAAATTGAACCATATTCACATAGTTATGAATTTTACATGGATCCATCGACAGGGGTTCACTCTCTGTTGACAACCTTAAGTCAAAGATCTCCTTGAGAATCGGCCTAGACAAGTTTTACGCTGTCCAGCAACACCTATAGAGAAGATTAGGTCTCACCCAAGATGTTAAAGGGAGAACTGTCAGAACCACATTTCCACAGTAAGAAGGAGTGTTTGCGCATTTATTGTTCCACTATCGAAGCATTACTTCATAGATCTAAGCATTGGTTTATTATCACAGATACACACCATCAATTATAAGATCGCATTAACACATTCATATTGCAGAAATACAAGCATTTATAAACATATCGACCATCATAACATGACTTAAAACATGAAAACATTGCATCACTTAGAAAGGAGCATCATACTATGCTATCAATTCATTCACATCACATTGCAGGGAAAATAGGAAAGCAAAAAGAGATAAAGCATAGTGTTTCCATCAAAAATCCATCGTGTCCTATTAGTTCTACATCAAAACATAGGTTCTCAAAATAGTTCCACAGTTGTGATAAAATAGATAACCGTCTTCCACAGAGAAAAAACAGATTGATTGTATCTCATACTATCGCACAAGACAAGATTCAGATTCACCAAAGATATATCTAAGGTGTTTAACATTACAAACGTATATCTACTTATAGGATTTACCCTTTTACAACATGGTCCACTTAGATCAACTTCCCAACTACTTGGACCAAAAACTACAAAATAATGACAAAAATCTACAAAAATAACCAATTTGCCTTTCATGCCATCTTCAACCTTGTGCATCATCCTTGGTGCTACACAGCTAATTATCCTCAAAACTTCCTACCAATAGACCCCCAACAAAATCTTGTAGCTTTCCCTCGAGCCATGTCAGGTGGAAATAGTTTAGTCGCTGATATTAATCTTGAAGTCCTCATACCGCTGGGTGACTTCTTTGACCCGCTCCTTAAACTTATCATTGATTTCTAGGCATTCTGTAACTTCCCACTCCAATGGATGCTCATCAATCTTCACATTCACATCTCTTCAGCCATCCTGAACTGCTTGGAGCATTGTAGCTCAGGGAAAACCCTGGCTATGTCTAGAAAAGGATACCTTCCATCTATAGGATGGATGGGTAGGGTTCATGTTGGTTGGAAGAGAACCTGCAAACAAGGCTAGGGCCAAACTATAGAAACCCTGTAAAGCACTGTTAGAAGATGAAAGAGCTGCAAGAAATCAATGGAAACCTACAACCAAGCATGAGAAATAAACCCACAAGAAAACTATGTAAGAAAACTACAATATAAAAGAGACAAAATAAAAATATACCTTCTCTAGATGGAAATGGGCCAACATGCCCTAGCTTTGGGAGCACCTTTCAAGGGAATGGGAGCTTTGGCTCAATGTAAAAATGGAAGAGAGGGAGGGTGAATGGCTTGAGAGGCAAATTGTCTTAAGGAACTCACACGGGAAGCATAATGATAGGGAGAGAAGGAGTGCTTTGAGAGTGACCCCCACCCCTCTATTTATGCTTTTTCTTTAGATTTTTAGGGTTTTAAGCCCCTAGTTGGGGCTTTAGCCCCTTTTTTGGGCTTTTAGCCCCTTTCGCCCAAGCTCCTTTGGGGGTTTTAAGCTCCTTTGAGGGTGTTTAGCACCTTTTTCAAGTTTTTATCCCCTGTGAGAGCTGTTTTGGATCTTTTTAAGGGGTTTTAAGCCATTTTTTATATTTTTGAGCTCTTTTGAGGGTGTGGGGCTCAAATGAGGGTTGTACGTAGATGTCTTTGGGTGGTATAGATCATGTAGAGATTATTGAGGTATTTTGAGGTTAAAATATTTCCCCTTGATGTGCGAGGGCAGGAGCTCATCGTATGACCGAAGGACATCATAGGATTTTCTGGGGAGAGGTGGTGCTTCCGGGGCTGGGGCATGGTGGCTTTTGGATTTTGTATTAATATGGTTCCCATCGATGGGTGAGATACAAATAATGTGTGACATGTATAAGGATGAGGCAGGCATCCCCATGCTTGTAACGATGTCAAATGAATAATGTGATCTAAGCTGTATAATGCAAGATCCGATCATGTACAACTGATGATACATAGTGGTTGCCTCAAGAAGAGGTTGAATACAATACTGATCTGAAGAACTGCTACATTGGACCCATGGAATTCTCATGGAATGCTATACCTTCATGACTGATGGTCTACTGGATTTGGAATGGTACATAGTTGTAGGGACCCAATCATAGAGAGTTAGAGTCTCTGTGGTACAAATATGTTGCATCAATCATAAATCTATACAGAAGCACTG
This sequence comes from Pseudotsuga menziesii, assembly GCA_001517045.1. Taxonomy (NCBI): domain Eukaryota; kingdom Viridiplantae; phylum Streptophyta; class Pinopsida; order Pinales; family Pinaceae; genus Pseudotsuga; species Pseudotsuga menziesii. The sequence continues at coordinate 70,075 of LPNX010178469.1, forward strand.
CTGGGTCTTCTGAACACTGTCTCCAACGTAACCTGGAAATCACAAGGGACATGAACCTGTTGGGGTCCCTTTCATAGACTCATCAATGTGCTAGAGTTAGGTGACATCCGGGGTCTTCGACAAAATACTACATGGACCAATACCCTATATGAATATCAACATTGCGATGATGTAGTTGGAGTCAAGCACGTGAGAAAGAACCATCCCGAGAGGCACTAAGGACTCCTCTCAAGTGGTTCAAGGAGCTCATCAATGACGTTAATGAAACCAGGATACGGGGACCTCTAGGTCTATCCTTTGGAATACATGTGTTGTCATTGACAGAGGGAGACCTGCAACTGGCCAAGGCGATGGAGTTTCCTTAACGAGAAGCACGAGGGAGATAACCGAAAGATGTGAGGCAATCTAAGGACTGACCCATTGAATGGGGGGTAGGGAATCACGGTGGACTGAAAATTCCATTGCGCAGAGTATGACGGCAGGGTGGACCAAGAATCAAATGAAACTGACTCATGGGGAGGGGATCATAGCTGTAATACCGGGAATGTAACTACATATGGGAAATACTTGGAGGAGGTATACTTTTGGTATTGATTGTATCCAAGGAAGACACATTGCAGATTACTCTAAAAAAAGGCGAGCCGAAGTGGGAATGCTGCCAAACTATTATCTATAGGGTGGTTTCTAGAGACACCGTTGTGGAACGATCTCGTGGATTTTTGGCGAGCCCAAGAAAGTAAATGCTCGATGGTGCTTTCAATTTTAGAGAGTCTAAATGCATGAAGAAGACTCCAGTGGGTGCTCTTTATCATTGGTAGTATCTTGTGCCCGAAAAAGGATAAAAGTATACACAGGAGAGCTTTCCCATCCTGTAGGGGATGAAAGACTTCTTTACCATTGGTAGTCCAATCAGGCCGAAAAAGGTTAAACCTATACTAACTGGACGATCATTCAAATAATTTTACGAGCATGAATGAAACCAATTTTGCTCGGCAATATTTTCTTGATAAGAAGGCTAGAAAAGATCATAACGACAACCCATGGTGATATTTTTCATAGAATTTTGCCCCTCTACCCAGGAAAGCATAAAATGATGCAGAGGGGAATGGTCTTGGCTTGAATATGCCAAGGTGGTTCTTTTTCATACGGTAGTCTACATGGTTCACAAAAAGAGATAAACGAGATGATGTAGACACCCTTTCCTATAATTTAACAAGCGAGAAAGGAAGCAGTTGCGCTCGGCAATTTTTTCATTCTTTTAGGAGTTAGAAAAGAGCCTAAAAGAAACTCTGGTATGGTCAACTGATTGTGGTGGCACAGGTGGTCCCCCATGTCGGGATAGTGGATAGTGGCCCAAAGGTCATCCGTGCAGTATGGATGGAGTAGGTGGCTCTTAAACATACAAATACATGCAAGGATCTTCAACATACCAATACATGCACGGGATAGATCATGACAGAGGCACGTGAATTGGTGTAGCAGAGGCACATAAACCAAGGTGGCTCTCGGATAGAGGTCATGAGAGTTTTGTGTGAGTTGTGGTGCACGGAATTGACTATATGTGATGTGAGTGCAAGTCCAGTGGAAGTTATATGCCAAATGCATGCAAAGGAAATGATCCGTCCTCCTGACAATGGACTGGGGACCTGCATAAGGTGTGGTGGACAGATTAGACAGCTATATGCTAAAATAAAATGACGTGACTTTCGGGCGGTGGCCTGGAGTCCCACATGAGTTGTGGTAGGCAAGTGTGATGTAAGAATGGGTTCGAAGACACTTGTATCACAATGTGGTATGTAAATTGAGGTAACTTCTAGGAATTGGTCCCGAAAATTACTTGTTAAACATGAGATTATGGTCTCATTAGAAGATAGAAATTTGACCTCAGACGTGTGAGGGGTGTCTCGAATAGTCTCTAGGTGACTCTGAACCAGCAGCTAATGGTACTGCCCCTAAATGGGGGGTTTCTGATTTGTGGTAAAAATGTTGTAAAACAAAAAGGGACAAGACTATATTACAAGATGAACTGCACGTCACTTAAAGAGGAGACGGTATAGGGAATGTGATTTGGAATTTTAGGGGATCAGTAGTCATTCCTTTGTGTGACATGATGAACCCTAGGAGAGGACCCATTGGGACACAAAAAACACACTTGAAAGGGTTCAACTGGATTTTGTACTTGTGACATTGTAGGAAGGATTGTTCCAAGTCGTTTATGTGTTGTGCTTGTTTCTGTGACTGCACAATGAGGTTGTCAAGATAGACCAACATGATGTGGATGAGGTCACGAAAACATTGTGTCATGGCACGCTGGAAGGTGTCTCCAGTGTTCTTCAGACCAAAGGGAATTACTCGATAGGTGAATGTGCCCTATGGGGTTGTGAAAGCAGTCTTGTAATGATCTTCTTTATGGATCTATATTTGGTTATATCCAAAAAACCCGTCGATGAAATAAAAGACCTCATTTCCAGTGCATGCATCGATAATCTGATTGATGAAGGGTGTTGGGAAGTTGTCTTTGGGACATGCCCAATTTAAATCATGGAAGTTTGTGCAAACATGGGTGGTACCTTGTTTTTTATTCACGGGAACACGATTTGAAACCCAATTGGTGTATGCAATGGGGTAAATGAAGTTGGTTGTGCATAGCTTCTCAATTTTAGCTTTGATTACAACATTTTTGGAGGGGTGGATGGGCCATTGCTTTTGGCGCACGGGGGCCACATTGGGAACTCTGTCAATGTGGTGTTCCGCAATGGATGGATCCAACCCAGGCATTTTAGTGTAGTACCAGGAAAAGATGTCATGAAATTCTTGGAAGAGGGCTTTGTAGGTAGCAACGTTTTCTGAGGAGCAAGATACCCCCAACATGATTTCTTCAGCAACCTCAGGATTGGTTGAGATGTTGATCATGTTCCCTTCTTCAAAGGCATTGGGTACTGGAATGGGATTTTTGAACCAGTCGACATTCCCATGAATGAAATCTTTGGCTTCCATGGAATATTGGTCAGACTACGACACAAGATCTTCGGGGAGGAAGAACAAGTAATGGTGCATGTCATCCCATGGGTATTTTGGGGTAGTTAAGGATTCAAGTATCTCCTCATTGTTGCGGAAGCAATGAAGGGAGAGGCCTATTGGACCATCGGTGATGGTGGAGACAAGAGGGTTTTTAGAACTGGAAATCATGTAAATGGACATGGTGTCTAAAGAAGGAGGTGGGGGATGGATTTCTTTAATCGGAGTGATCTCAGATTCAAGGGAATGTTGTCGAAGGTTGGTTAGAGCCGTTCAAAACTTAGACAAGTCTTGGAAGTGGTGAGAATAGTTTCCATACAATCCGCAGAGGGCGCAAGCATGGTTTGTTCTCAATGAATTTTTTCTCACTATTGGCCTGCTTGGGAGTTCAACCATGGGGAGGTTTTTCATTGTATCCATGGCATCCAAATGCGTGTAGATTATGGGAATCTCAAGGTAGTTTTGAGTTGGGTGGCCCTATTCTTTGCAGATGGCACAAGGTGAGATCTATTGAGATTCAGTGGTAGCTTTCGCGTTTTTTCCCCTGGACCTTTTTGGGTGGGGCGGTGTAGGTATAGGTGCGGTGGTTGGTATTTGCGGGCTGGGTGGAGGATGAGATTCAACCACAATGGGATACATGGGGGTTAAGACTACCTAGCGAATTGGCAGTTGGGTGGGTGGATCAAGGTACCACACGGGAATCCCTAATGTGAAAATGGGTAAGTTTAAGGTAGCCATTACTAGCTTACTCATGAAACCATGCGGGGGAAAGAGGAACGGAATTGTGTGGACTGGGGAGGAGCCTAGATAACTCCCTGATGGCTACATGTGGGGATGAGGTTGTGGTGGAGGCTGCGCATAATGTTGTGGCTACTGATGATGTTGTGGCTGCTGATGGTGTTGTGGTTGCAGTTGCGGCTGCGGCTACAGTTGATGTTTGGGTACGGTAGTGCTGGATGAGAGCATACACAAAACTACAGTCTCATTTGTTGTCAACAGTGGTGACACTAAGGGGAAAGAAGCCATCATGGTGGTATCAGCAAACAACCTAGGTCCCACATTCAACAATTGGGAGGCTGGTATGTTGTCAACCATGTTGTTGAGTGCAGGGATAACATTGGTGGGTGCGGTTATCCCTTGTGGATCAATGGTGTTGATTGTAGGGATAACATTGGATGGTGCATTTAACCCTTGTGGATCGTGATAAGTCAGTTGGTCAATCGTCACTATTTTCCCTTTGTGGGGGAACATCATGAGATGAAAAATAGTTGATGCTATGGCTCTCATGGCATACATATAACTTCTCTCGAGGAGAAGGTTATAGTCCAACTAAGAATTGACAACCTCTCTATCAATCAGTACTATTTTCCTGGCTAAGGTGATGGGGACATGAGGGAGGATTCCTTGGGCTTTTGTGGGGTGGCCATCATAAGCTCGTAGGGTAGTAGAGGATGCTTGCAAAATTAGGGATCCAAGCTTCTACTAGACTAAGGTAGACATAACGCATGTGAATGCCCCCTCGTCCGCTATGTACCAGTGCACGACCAAATTCCAGATGGACACCAAGATTTGGAAGGAAATGGTTGATGGCATCCACAATTATCCATTCTCTGTGTCAAATGTGATCAAATTGGATTCAGAGGGGTCTACAACACCAAGGATGGCTAGTAAGGCTTTTTGCTGTGTTGGGAAATTTTTGAGTACCCAAAGAGAGGACATGGCCATAGGTGTTTGGGCCAAATCATCTATGATGTTGTATCTTATGACAGCTCTAGTGGTGACGTTGTTGGAAACCCATTGTATGGGGGGACGTAGAGGAAAAGGGGGTAGACGAAGAGCTACATTGGTTATTTTGGATGTATATGTCATTGATGTGTCAGTGGGTTCAGTGTTGGTTTTGTACTGATTTTGTCTGGTCTGTAAATTGACCTCTTTAGTTGTCATTTCTAGTAGGTGGTGAACACCTATTTCAGCTATTAGAGGTGCCCCTAGAGCATTAGGATTGGGCTAGGGAGTGGGTGTGGTTGCTACCAGTCCTTGGACTGGTAATGGGTTTTGGAGGACCATGGGTGGAGGCCCTAGTGGTGTCGAGTTGGGTTGAGCTTGGGATGCCATATTGGTAGCATGTTGAGCCTCATTCTGAATGGCTTGCTTGGCACGACCCATGAAGGGGAATTCGTGTGTATAGCACCCATAGACCTCACACAACTTGCATGGCTGGTTTGTGTGCAACAGAGCATTGCATCTAGGTGCATTTGGTTATTGAGGATTTTGGGTTGGACGGTTTTCCCCGGAATTGTTGGGAGGGTTTGGTTGTTGACCGTCTCCCCGTGGTTGATTGTTGCCTTGGTTTTGGGCTCATTGATTTCTAGCTTGCCCTTGTTGGTTATTGGGGGTTGGTTGGTTAGGACAGTTTTGTTGTGCAAACACCTGTCCCAAAGGTGCTGGTTGAGTAGGGGCAGGGCTTGAACGACTTACAGTGGTGGTACATAGTATACTTGGGTGGGTGCAAGTGCCACAAATGTAGGAATTTGTCCCGCATATTGTTGTGTTGGCCAGGCTAATGCCTAGGACTGCTATGGTGGAAAAGGTTGTGCATAACAAGTTGTGGATCCAGACTAGGACATCATTCTTACATAGTCTAGAGTTTGTTTTTGGTAGGAAACACTGTGGTTGTTGCTTGGTTGTGGTGGTATTACAGGTGGCGGACGATGTTGTGGTTGGTTGAAGATAGAACCTATGATTCCATCCACAGCATGGGATACCCCCTGTGCATCCTGGTAGGAGGTACCTACACAAGGAGCATCTGAAATGACAATGTAAAGGTATCCATATTGTGCATAGATCAAATCAAACTATTGGGCTTTCAATATGGACTCCTCTTCGAATTGGGGACGTTCGAATGTGACATCCTTTGTTATAGGTGGTTGAAATTTTTTTAGGAACCAATTTAGGAAAATCATGTCATCAAGTTGAATCTTTCACAAGCTATGACGTTTCCACCACTCGTGGATGTGGTCGGTTATGTGGGTCGGAGTATTTTGGTTGCAAGATAGCAAGATCTCCACCCCTTCGTCATATCTAAAGGGGACTTGGAAATATTGCAAGAACATGAAAGCCAAGGAGTTAAAATTGGGGTATTTGGCTTGTGGTAACTCAATATACCACTTGGCTGCAACACCTATGAGGGTGCATTGGAATAGTCTAAGTTTGATCGAATCATCTATGATGCTATTTGATGAGCACCATAGGCGAAACGTTATGATATGGCTTTGGGGGCACTCCCTTGCCCTACCTTCAAACATGGAAATGTTTGAGGGGAGTTTGGTTGGCATGGGAGGCCAAAACGTTTGATGGCGAATAAGGTCATTTGTTAACCAAGCCAAGTCAAGTAGGTTGAGACGTGCCATGCAAAGAAGGTTTGAACCAAGGTTTATGTGAGATGGGGCAGCAATGGTGGTGGGGTTAGCAGGGACATGATGTACCTGCATAGCTGGGGGTACTTGTGGCATAGTTGTGGATGGGCCACTGCCCTCAAGTGTGGTAAATGGAACTTTGTGAGTGGAAGGGCCACTACACCCATGTATGATAGGTGGTGCAATGTAGGTGGAAGGGCCATTTCCCCCAGGCATGCCAAGTGGGATAGTGTGAGTGGTCGATACCTTACCCCCAGGCATGACAGGTCACTACTACATTTCGATCCAAAATCCGACGGTTACTTCCGACGGCGCGTGGATTTTTTCTTTCAAACCTATCAAAAATCACAAAGTTCAATTTTTTTTTGTAGAAGTGGCCACAATCGTCGCTTAACTGACGGCGAGTTAGTAAGCGACGGAGCAACTGTCGGTTAAGCAACGACGCGTTAAAGCAAAATAATTTTTTTTTCTGACCATTTTTCTCATACTTTTTCTCTCACCGTCATACAGTTCGATACGGTTCAGAGGCAATATCCAGTATACTCCCATCGATCCCAAGCCGGCTGAATCACCGATCGAACAATCCGTCGACCAAAACACGAACGGCCCAAACTCCATCAGCCCAAACCGTGAACTATCGGTCCTTTCCACCCGAAGAACCAAACCGCACTGCCATAACAAGAAACGAAACCTGGAGGGACATTTTACATGTGTTCATTTTAATGTAAATATATGTGTATATGCCACACAAATTCCACGATGGTTCATTAGCTATCCGGGGTTTGCAGTCTTTAGCCATCTTCTCTCCATTTTTCTCTTCGGTTATTGGTTTTTCAACTCAAAAATGCGGTTGAATTTGCTGGGGTTTTGAGGTTTTTGGAAGGTGTCCTTTCATGGTTGTGCTGTAAATTTTTCGGCAAGGTCCGACAGCCATGACGATCGGCAATTTGGTGGAGATTCTACAGCAGAACGATGGATTGGCGGATCTGTCCCAGCAGCTCCATGAAGCCGCAGTGCAGGAGGGTTTAAAGGGCTTGGCTGGGGTTCTGGCAGAGGGCATCAAGGAGGTTGACCAAGGGACTAGGGGCTTCTTGCACTGGAGCAATTTGCAGCTTCGGGGGGTCTTGTCTGTTACGCAGGCCGTTGTTGTTGCTTTCTTCTCTCTGCGAGGTAAGTTTGTCTGCCCGAATGTCGGGTTCGATTTCATGCCAACTTTAAAATTATGCTTGTTTTCTTTCTCTTGTGTAAATGTAAATAGGTTAACACATAATTCATGGAGCAATTCTGCCTCACAATAACTGTAGAATTGTGCAAATGAATGGGTAATTTGTCGAAAAAATTAGGGGGTTTCTACAATTTCTTCCGTTAAGAAGACATGGAAACTTGGAAAGAGGAGAAGAGAAGTTTAATCGAATATCCTAGCATTTAGAATTGTTGGGCGTTCATTTAATTTCTTCCCTTGCAACTCTGTGGGGCCGGAGACTCAAAGGCATTGCAGTTCTTTTATTAAAAGGAAAGACAATTTGATGTTTCAGTCTTCTTGGGAAACTTGTATTTTACCAATAAGAACTCTGGTGCAACCACCCAGACAAAGGCATTTTGATATTTCAGTCTGTAGGGTCACTTCTGTTGTTTTACCAATGAGAGCTCTCTTTGCAACCACCAACTTTTACAGGTTCCAAGAACTTGTCAGTGTGAAGTTGTGAACTATATTAGTATCTTTGGCTAAATACAACACATTCAAGCCTGTCAAAGTCATGTAATTGCTACAACAGGAACAGAACCACGCACCTATATTCCTTTAGCTTATACATTATATATTGGACACCTGCCATCAGCTTAACAATTAATTCTGGATTTGGGAAAACTGAGGATATCTACGATCAAAACTTAGAGTAGATGATTTAGAAGAGACTGTTGGAAGCATAATTTTGGAAGAAATTCTCATCATAATATATATTCTAGCTTGAGCGTTTCTAAACAAGATCTTGACCATCTGTACTTTCCTAGCGACCCAAACACTATATCCTTGGATCTAATGGCTGTATCATTTACCAAGATTTTTGTGCAAGAAATTAAGAATAGTGGGGACCTTTCAACCACTGCATTGACCTGGTTATGTCTTAACCTTTGCCATTTTTAATGATTTATGTGCAAAACAAAAAAAATAGTTAGTGGTCTCCAACAATTGCACTGACTTTCATGTGCAAGACTCCATTTCCATTTTTAATGACTTTTTCCCAGGACATTAGCTATAGTTAGTGGTCTCCAACCACTGCATTGACCTTAATATGCCCAAGGCTGCCATTTTTAATGGGTTGCTGAATCATTTCCAAAAGATCAGCTGCTCCAAAATTCCTTGTAGACTTTTAAACTTCTACCCAAAACCATCTTTAACTATACATCATTCTTCATCCCCCTTACTGCTTCCTTAACTTCTACAGAGAACTAGCTTGTCTTGTCTTGTCTCTACTTATGTTACTGTATTGTCTCTAGTGCCCAAATCAGCAGTAGCTTTGGCTGCCTTGTTCAGAGCTCCAGAAACCATAGAGGCTCCTGAAGCAAAGTAACTGCTGTTGACAGCTGCTATTCCTGTAGTGCATGCTGCTTTCCCGGCCACAATCAAAGCTGCTAATGATTTCTCCCCAACGAACTTGCCAACAGTTGTCACCGTGGCTGCAGCAGTGTTTAGGACTTGATACTTCTTGTCTAACTCATTGGCTTTGCTTAGTGTGTCCTTTCCTAAGGTATATCCTGTAGAAAGCATTGTTGTAACCGCATTTACTGCCTGTCCAGCAGATGCATTCTACTTATACTCCATCTATAATTCCTTGACAGTTGATTTCTGAAACTGGATACAGGCTCCTATTTTGAAGAGATATCCGGCTCAATTATCAGTGATAGCACTCTCTAGTTTTGTTGCAAGCGTAGAATCTGCCCTAATTGCTATAATCTACGAGCATAAAAAGCCCAATCTCTGGGCTATTCTTTCATCAACTGAAAGCTGTGGCTGTAGCATTCATAAAAGAGCACTGATACGTTCTTCATTAAGTTGGTGACAGGCTTCTTTGTAAATAGAAGAATGCCAATATGGAGAAAAAATGCACTCTTTAATAAAACTGAGCACTTCAACAGCTCCTTGTAAAGGAATATTACTGGAGTCAGAAACACTGTCATTTGCAGAGCAGGGCTGTTCATGTCCATCAGAGATGACTACTTTCCTGCTAGC
>LPNX010178469.1:87697-269378 GCA_001517045.1 Pseudotsuga menziesii
TGTGTGATTGGTCCTACCTAAAAGAAAAACCACAGAATGTAATACCTAATGCTTTCAAGGAGAAACTTTTTTATTGACCCTAAATTTAGCAGTGATTTTTAGAATTGAATCATGTCCTCCCACATGCTCAAATCAAAGTGATCAAACAAAGGCCCCAATTTTAGGTGGATTATGGATAGTCCCTCCAATGTATATGGAGTCTATACCCCAATTCGAAGTGATCAAACAAAATCCCCAATTTTAGGTAGATTATGGATAGTCCCTCCAATTTATATCGAGTTGATCAGCCCTATCGAAAAGGTTAAGTATTTATTGGTCCACTATAAGGAAGAACTTTAAATTATCCAACAAATATCACTACAATTTGGGTGTCTAGTTTCTACCAAAGTCAACAAGGAAGACAAATCATAAACACACATTTGGGAGGTTTGCAACAACGAGGATGTTGAAATCATGTTCTTCGCTAAATCATTGCACTCCCAATCTGTCATTCATCCCAATCTTGTGGTGGTCATAATAGAAATGTATAGCACTGGGTGAAACCCTGGTCTGGAGACTTACATACCCTGCATTGGACATGGTTAGGTTTAAATCTAGAAAATATTGCTCAATGCATTGTAAATTGCAACTTGTAAGTTGTAACCCATTGTAAGTTGTAACCCATTGTAAGTTTTACTTGAACTTTAAGGGTCTGATGCTTTTTATGTTGTTGCAATAGAAGGTCATTTTGTAACATGGCTCAGCTTTGAAGAGGTAGTTGACTTCATTATTGTATTGGTTACATACAGATGGGTGGAGAGCTTACTGATTTTGTTATTGTGCTTCACAATTATCAAGCAGTCAGAGATTTTAGTAGTCGAATACATTTGTCTTTTGGTGCCGGTTTAAGCGCAGCAGCTGGATTTTTGGGAAGAGCTGCAGAAGCAGATCTTCGAGCTGGTAATGCTGGATTCGCTGCCTGTTACACATACAGCTGTAGCAAAGGTTTGATTTTTTATTTGGCTTTATTCTTCATTGTGATTCTAGACCAAAAGAAAGTGATACTTCTGATGCATGCATAAGGCTTTAGTTGCTTGAACGTTTTTAAGGCTTTCTAAGTATGAAAGCTTCATGATGGGTAAAATACTCAATTCATGGATTTGCATAATTTGCAATTTAATAACGTAATAAAAAATTCTCCCCAATTGGTTAAAGACTGAGTGTTTTTCCTACAAGAAATCACTTTATCTTACTCGTTACTTTCTTGAGGAAGTAGAACTTTCTACAGCAGCAGCAAGCATTTTCCTTGTGTTTTGGAGCATTGGGAGCATGCTTTGGTGGCAGGTGCATTTCCAGCAAGAGGACAATTGTGGGCAGCAAGATGAAGTTTATGGGCGGCCTTATCTTTGGTGGGCATATTTCTTCACTGTTTTTGCAGCATTCATGGCTTCTGAAATCATAATTTCTCATGTCCATAGACCATTTATCAATGTTATCTTGGCATTACCAAAAGGAGCAATGTTCTTGAGTGGAAGATAGTTTAGGTTATTTAAAAGATAGTAATTTCATTCCTGAAATTTAAATTGCTGCTATTGAGCAAATTGGCCCAACCAATGTTGTGTAAGTTATCACATATAATGCACCTGTCTCAACATCGTGGGTATATAGAATCACTGTTTTCTACTGCTTGCATTGTCCATCATATGATTTTGGAAGAACTCAGGTATTTACTGTGCTTTATAACTCAGATGATAATGTTTTAGTTGCAGCACCTACTGGTAGCGGTAAGACTATCTGTGCTGAGTTTGCTTTACTACGATTGCATCAAAAAGGCACAGACAGTGTATTTCGATGTGTCTATATTGCTCCTATAGAATCTCTTGCCAAAGAGCGATATCGGGATTGGGAGCAGAAATTTGGCAAAGGATTGGAACTGAAAGTAGTTGAGCTGACAGGTGAATCTGCAACTGATTTGAAGCTCCTTGAAAAGGGCCAGATAATAATAAGCACACCAGAGAAATGGGATTTTTTGTCTCGGAGATGGAAACAGTGCAAACTGGTTCAGCAATCGTAGACTGTGAAAGACCCATGTAGATCATTATATGGAGAAATGAAAGACCCATGGGATGCATCAAAAAGGCACAGACAGTGTAGATCATTAAATGGAGAAATGAAAGACCCATGTTTTTTGAAAAGTCATCAAGCCTGATACTGGAGATGTCAAATTTTGGGCACTTTATATTGGTGATTGATTGCTGAGCTGTCTCTGCTTCCCCAACTTCCACCACTGGGGTATTTTCTACTGTTCTGACAGCCATTACATTGTGCCTTACAACATTGAGCATGTCTGCAGTAGATTTTTTGCTGTTCAAGGAAATACCCGGCTGATTGTTGCACAAGTTGTCAACACCAATACCACCAAATGTTGACCCTTCTGGCACTTTGCTACCATAAAACGCATTGCTCAATTCATGACATAACATAACATTAGCATTTATGTAATATCGTTCCAGCACTGAAGCACAAAGCATTTCATAATTTTTCTCCTTCTGTATTGCGGAATGGTTTTATGCTTATTTGCATTCTTCTGAAAATTCGGTTTCTAAATTCTAATCAGTGGCAGATGGTTTTATACCTAGATGGTATTCCAAATCAAGTTGCACTCTGTATTTTTGTGTCTTAAGTTCCACAGTGCATTGTTTTTGTTCCATTAAAGAATCTGTTTTAGTACAATACCTGTGATGAGTTTCTTTGTAAAGATTCCTCATTTTTCCAACACTACTAGGAATCTAGTCAAATAGATAAATGTTCCATCCTTGTATTCAAATTATATTGTGTGAGCACCTTATAGGCTCAGTGTGTCCATTTTAATGATTGAGCTGTTCCAGAACTGGTTGAAGAGGTTTGCCTTTATAATTATTACTGCAGTTGGAAGTGCTTCCTTTGTGAACCTACTTTAGGTTTTAGCATATATATGCACACTCTATATCATGAACACATGTGCATGCATAGATATATGTATGTAAATTTTCTTTTTGTGCACATTGTTAATGCATATGCTTACATGTATGTGCAATGGTGTTGCAAATATTTGTATTGGCAAAATATGGCCTGGAAACAAAAGGGATGCATATCGGAGTAGACATATTTTTCATGTGTGCCATATTGTGAAGCATGGCAATGGTGAATACTATTACATGCCATATAATGATCTACAACGTACATACCGTCAAGTCCTGGTTCTTATATGTTTTGACTTAATAATTCTATTCTACAATTGCAGACTTTTAAACCCAGATTTGGACAGTTCTGGGTCACTCTTTGTTGGGAGCTATATTTTACAACTTATTTTACATTTGTCATCACACATGGCACTACATATCAGAGATCTTGTTGTAGCTCTTGTCAGGCGCATGGAAACTTCAGAGATTGTAGGATTGAAAAACTCTATATTGCTTATCTTCGCCAGGCTAGTATGTGACTTTTTCCAGGGCAATTCCTTTCATTTTAGCAATATACACAATTGCTTTGGTTCTAGTTTCTTTTATATTGCCATAGTTCTGTTCTTATTCTTTTCTTTTGCAGGTGCATTTGAGCGCTCCAAATGTTGGGAAATTTATCAATTTACTAGTAACTATACCAGCAAAAGGTTATGAAAATAACTATGGACTGAAACTCTGGATTATATGCTACGTAACTGTGTAAATATTTTTTTTTTTTTAAAATCACTGCTATCGCTTAAGCGACTCTTATAGCCGTCGCTATTTCGACAGCTTTCCTTTCTATCTGTCGCTTAAGCGACTCTTATAGCCATCGCTATTCCGACCGTTATTGTTTGTTTCCGTCGCTTATTCGACAGCTTTCCTTTCTATCTGTCGCTTAAGTGACGCTTATAGCCATCGCTATTCCGACAGTTAGTGTTTGTTTCCGTCGCTTAAGCGACAACGGTGGATGCAAAAGTTTTAAAAAAAATTTCATCATTGTCGCTTAATCAGTGTCGGAAAACCGACGATTTAAATTCAAGCAACGGTTACCTCAGTGTCGCTTAAGCGATGGTTACTAAAGTGTCGCTTAAGCGACACCAAGTTTTCGACGCTTAACAAAAAATCAAAGTGTCGTACATGCGACAGGGAAGTGTCGAAAATCCGACATGATGGCCGTTGGATTTTTGGTCAAAATGTAGTAGTCGGTGGGACAGTTTGACTGGTCAGTGTGGGTGGTAGCTGACTTATGATGGTTTGCATGACCATTCTAGGACCTCCAGCAGGGATTTTGGTGGTGGTGTGGGGTATGGACATGGGTACACTACCAATCACCAAGCCAAAAAATGGATCCGGGTTTGCACCAGCCATGGGGATATATGGTGCAGCATGTAGATCTAGATTAGATTGGTATGATTCTCAGTTCAAATTAGAGGCTATGTGGCCTTCTGATTGTGTAGTGGTTCATCGAGAGTGGTGTTGACAGTGTTGGTTCAAGGACCCAAACTGTGGTGGATCACCTCTGAGGCGTGAGAAGAGCGTGGGGGATTAATTGTGTCTAGTTGGTATGTTAAGTGGTGAAATATCGTAGTGACGTTTTGGACCCCAATTTTAATGTCTTGCTATTGAATTTTAGGTGGTCACTTGGCCACCAAAACTTCTAGGAGACAACACTTGGACTTTTTGTCATGGGAGTGCTAGTCAATCGGTGGGGGTCGTTGCCCATTTCGCTTAGCAATTCCTCTCAGCGGCCAGCTACTTTGGCATTCTTGTGGTACTCCTCACAATGATTTTTTGGGCTAAGATTAATTACATCCCATAGTTAAGGTAGTCAGGGACTTATGTCCTCAAAGACTGTAATTTTTTGAATTAGTGTAAATTATAAATTTTAATGGCTAGCTCAGCATCATGAACTGAGTTTGGTTGTTTTACATGGTATGATTTGTGTGCATGTCCATTGTATTTCTGTTATGCTTTGTGGATTATTGTATGGTTTATGAATATTTCGCAAATATGTTTTGGTTTATTGCATCACTTATAACATGGATAAGTTGTTTATGAAAGCAGTAAATTGTGAACAAAAATTTAAACACATGCCATACTTGAATCTGAACTATGGTAGCTTGACTAGGTGACTGCCTTACACCTATATTTCTCTTCAACCAGGAAAGAGTGTTGCACTCTCAACACAATGGGAATACTCCCATATGTACATCCTCAAGTCACTCTCCAAGTGCAAGGTCGGTTAACAGACAGGACGCAAATGCCATGAAACCCCCAATGGTCTCCACCCCCTCTACCTTCCAAGTCACCCATTTTTAGTAGTTTAAACAAATTACAGATAAAGTGCCTATTACTATACGAGACTCACCCTTCATCGTATCCCAGAATACCCCGAAGGGTCATGACTAGGTAGAGGAGAAAGGGCTAGGCAAGGAGTTAATTTCCAATTAAGAACTGAAATTTAACCTATAGTATTTTTATGCAAGCCTTAAGTAGATTCATTAAACCATTAACCAGACAAATTTTAATAGTGATTTACACAAATTGTATGAAAATGAAAAAAGAATGTTGGATAGAGGTGTCTGACCCACACTGACATTCCAAATAGCATCAAATAGCCAAGCCCAAAAAGTTAAAATGCTCATACAAAGTAAAGAAAAATGGGTTCGCACATGTTTTTGTGAAGTGGATTTTGATCAAACCATCAGGAATTACCTTAAATGGTTGAAACCCACTTCGGAAACGGGTCCTTTTACCCCTATTGGCGGGCATATTCACATATGGATCAATTGTTTGGGCTGAAAATGAGCCTGAACACAGGTGAATTTTCAGAAATTCAGTTTGGCCATTTTTGCATAGTTGAACGATTTGCAAATAAAAGAATGGCCAACAGTAACTGGTACTGTGGCCAAAACAATAACAAAAATGAAATAAATAGATCTATAAACCTAAATAAGTAAAGATATATCAAACTAAGTAAGCAAAATATTAAAAACAAAACCCAAGTATCCAATGGGATTGACCCAGTATGGGAACCAATCTATAGCTCTAGGAGAACCCTAGCTACATCCAGAAACAACTACCTTCCATATATAGGATGGAAGGGTAGGGTTCCTATTAGTTGGAAGAGAACTAGCAAACAAGGCTAGGGAAAAACTGTAAAAACCCTGCAAAGAACTATTAGAACATGAAAGAGCTGCAAGAAATTAATGGAAACCTACAACCAAGCATGAGAAGTAAACCTGCAAATAAACTATGTGAGAAAACTACAATATAAAAGAGACAAAACAAAAATATACCTTCTCTAGATGGAAATGGGCCACCATGCCCTACCTTTGGGAGCACCTCTCAATAGACTGCGAGCTTTGGGTCAATGGAAAAATGGAAGAGAGAGAGGGTGAATGGCCTAAGAGACAAATGGTCTCAAGGCACTCACATGGGAAACATAACGATAGGGAGAGAAGGTGTACTTTGAGAGTGACCCCCACCCCTCTATTTATACTTTTTCTTGATATTTTTAGGGTTTTAAGCCCCTGGTTGGAGCTTTAGCCCCTTTCTCCTAATATTTAGCTCCGTTGTGGGTTTTAAGCTCCTTCAAGGGGTTTTAGCCTCTTTTTGGAGGTTTTAGCCCCTATGAGAGCTATTTTTGCTCTTTTTAAGGGTTTTAAGCCCTTTTTTATATTTTTGAGCTTTTTTGAGGGTGTGGGGATCAAATGAGGGTGGTGTAGGTCATGTAGAGCTTACTAAGGGATATTTTAGGCTAACAAGCACGGTAACCAATTTCAGTGATAGCTTCACAAAAATGTCTTGAAATTCTTTGAGTTGCATTGTCCTCCTCCATTTATGCTCGCATGGCTTTGTGAATCAGTACTGCAACTCCTTTATTTCTACTACTTTTGTTACCTGTACCACTAGAGGAATCATTTTGAGTGATATCCTCAATGTATCTAGTTGTCCTCCAGCTTCCCTCAGCTGCACGTTGAGTTGCTCCAATTGTTCATCCTGGACTACACTTCCCCAAAATTGTGTAGTAGCATCCGTAACCAGCTTAGCCTCTTTCTCAATCTCTTCAATCTACATCGCTAAGTCTTTAATGGTGCTCTTGTGATCTTCATCCTTCTCTAGTAGTGTGTTCAGGTTAAGCAGTGCGTTCACTTCTTCAATAGCATGTTTGAAGGCTATAATCACCTCTCCTAGCCTCAATACTTTTACCTCAACATCCATGTCTTTCGTGATCTTTAGAACTTCTTGATAGGAGGTAGAAACATCCTTCTCTAACCACACTCTATCATCCTAAATCAATTCCTTTTCTAGCGTCAACCTATAATGTTCCTTCTTCAACTTTTCAATCTCTTTCTTCATTGTTGCTTCGTGCTACTATGACTTCAACAGGTGGTCGTCGATGATTTGTTCCTGGCCCACCATTTCTTGTATAGCAAAATTCTATAGTCGCACCAATTTGCGCATAGATAAATCATTGACGTCCAACACAATGGATTTGAACTGCTGCAAGGATGCATCAAAATCCTCGCTCTACGTTTCTAATTCCCATGGTTAAATCGACACTATTCTGGCCCACTTCCCCATACTAATCTCATCCATCCTCTACATCAGATTTGTTTTTCATACTCTTTCCAAAATTGTATTGATTAAAGATGTGATTTGAGTATTTACCTCTGTAAATCCCTCCGTTGATTGTTTCTTCAGCTGTGCTTCTCTTGAACTTGTCACCACTGTAATTTCCCCAACAATGCGATATAATTCTGCATCTACCATTGGCATCGTGTTGCTGGCTTTGTTGTGCTCTCGTCTTCTCTTCATGCGTGGTTGCTCATATTTTTTTTTGCCTATAAATCTGTTGGGGTTGTCTATGATGCTTCGTTCGACTCCCGATCACTGTCATGCACCAGCACCTAATATAGTGGCGCATCTGCTAGGGGACCCACCTCGTCTTCTGATACCTCCACTAGACTCATCGACACTTTCCAGGTCCTCGACCACTCGGTAACTACAACATCCACCTCATCGTCAAGTAGCTTATATTGTGTTACTAACCATTTTTGCTCAAGGTCTCATCGCGCTTGCACATGTATTTCATACGAACCAATGGAGAAACTTATGAATTGTTGATACTTTACTAATACTTCCTCTGTGAGTTGGGTAACCTTCATGGATACAACTTGAAATGCATCCCAATATAGCCAAAATTGTATGGCGCATTCTTTCAACTTGTATTGCTCACTCAAATTCCATAGGTTCTAGTACATCGGGCCATTGCAGACTTGGGCCACTGCAACACCCATTCCTTGGTAGTCCGCAGGATCCATCCATGTGACTAGCACAATCAATATCAACAACCGAATATATGTGAGTGGTCTCTTTCCCTCTTGCATAATCATGTCATCCTCCATCAACTGGTTTAGTAAGAATAATGAGAACTTCATTTGTAATCCTACAGTGCACATCTCAGCACATGAAATCACTCTTGAGGTGCATTGGTTTGGTTGATTCTTCTACACAACCTTGATTGCAAGAATATTGGCTACAACATGCACATCCTTCTCTTTGATACTATCCAAAAAATATGCATGCTCATTGCGCTCCAAGTTGTATTTCTTCTTGAGATTGGTGGGAAATCACTCGTTGTTGTCTTTATCATGGAAGTACTGCGATGGGTCAAGCCCCTATATGGGAAACCGCGTAATATGTGATATCAATTCGATGGTGACTGGAACCAGCCAGTTCAACCATCGGTATCCTCCATTGAAGCATGCCAACAATTTCTTAGCGCATGCATTACCCTCCGTCAATCAACCAAACTGGGGCATTGGAATCAGGCCTAAGAGCCTCGACTCTTCCAAACCCAACATCCACTGTTATGGGGTGCACACTATGGGATCACCCTCTTCTCCTTCCCTCTACTCAAAAGGATATGTAATACATTCAATGAATTCCAATAGGTCATGGTCCTCGTACTTCATCTTCACTAGGAAGGGTGCAATGTAAAACATGCATTTCATGCCCTTTAGGATCGCTGGCATCTTGATGGGGTACTTCTGGTTACTTGTAGTATTCATCTCCTTAGAACCAAGTTTGCATAGGGGAACAAAACCAATGATGTCTACTGTAGTCACCCTTGCCCTCGTTGTGGAATCCTCAACTGCTTTTTCCCCCCCTCTAGTGAAACGTCCTGTGCTTCTCTTCTTCTGCGTCAGAGACTTGGGGCAACTGTGCCCCCTCTCTCTTCTTCCTTATGACTGGTGATAATCCAACTGACATACTGGACACTTATTCTTCAATTGGGACACCCATGACTGGTGAATCATGAGCTCTCCCACAAGAAATGTCATTCATAACTGTGCCACTCTGCATAACTTGCAATGGCACACCAACGCTTGTTGCACTCTTCAATCTCACTCAGTTCTGCACTTCAATCTTAACTCTACAATTCAATATCTATATCTCAATGGTGAATTTAAACTGTGGCCCATCAATTCTTATAGCGCAGGATCGACCCTGTGAAATATTTCTCAGTAATTTCAAACAAATACGCCATTCATCACCCAAATCAGCAATCAAACCTTGTTAGGATATTTAGACAATTAATATTTAGTTAAGATCAACTTATGTAATATATCCATTAGGTAAAGTTTGTTTCTTTAGTATGCATTAGTATGCATTTGTAAATATTCTAATCCGAGATTCACAATATGCTCTAGACATAAAGTGATCTGATGGTTCAACTTCTCTTAGATCATACCTACCAATGATCCATGGCTTAACACCTGATTGGTCCATGATCTCTATTTAAAGGGCATGGAGGGTCCTTGGCTAGTTGATCGATTATGAGAATCTCATAAATAACTTTCTTTCTTTTTCATACTAAATTGCTCCAAGAAGCTATTTGGCTAGGGCCGTGGACTATTTCCCTCTCGATGGTTTTAAACATGTGACAAACATCAGTGTGCTGATCTGTGATCTATTTGTGTGAAGTAGTTTCTCAAGGTGTTCGTTTTTTTGGGAGGACCTTGTGTACCCAAACATGGTATCAGAGCGTTTATGAAGAGCCACTTTCGGTTTTGATCAAGATCTGGAACTGGTCTTGCCGAAACTTTAAAAGGGTTTTTGGTTCTAGAGTTTCTATGCATTTGTGGGCTATGGGAGATATTTCACTGTATCCAGAGCATTGTTTCCATTCGGAAATAGTTTTTGTTTTATCAAAAACCACTTACGTTTGATCCAAAAACACCCATTTCGACAAATATGAAGGTATAATGTTACAGTGACAAATTTCTTTTATTTATTTTTAAATCTCTCATATTTTATCAGTTTTATTATTAGATCTTTACTATTTTAGTCTTGGACAGTTGCCTTCCCTGGCTACATATGCTCTTTGCAATGCACCTTGTGCGATCGCGACGAATCAGAAACAATAAAGGAAAGTTTTTTTTCTTGTATTCTTGGCTACGTATGCTCTTTGCCGTGCACCTTGTGCAACCGCGACAAATAAAAAACAGTGAGAAAAATTGAAAACGTAGACTTTCTGGGTAAGCTAACCAAGATCTAACCCCACCCATAGTGTGGAAAAGTATTTTTTTGTGTTTCATTTTTTTGTGATTTGCAAAAAAAAAAGGCAAGCATGGAAAACGAGAGAGAAGAGTAAAAAAAAAATTCCCCTTCCTCTTTCCATTCTTTTATGTACCTTTTAAAATTAGCTCACTTGGTTCAAATTTGCTTTATTCCTTGATAAGTCTTGAGTTCAAGTCTTATCTAGTTACTTTTTAGTGCATGCAATTTCTATTTTCAAGTTACTTATTGTAAAAGTGCATCTCACTTAAATGAAATAAAATAAAAAAGTGAGTCACTTAAGTCTTTTAATTTATTGCCGCACTGTTTAAAAGTAACATTATTGTAAAAGTGAACATCACTTATTTTACAAAAGTGATTCACTTAAAAATCAACTTTATTGTAAATGATTGTCAAAGGTTCATCTTGGGAAGAAGGGGATTCTTTTTTTTAGTTGGTCAAGTTAATATCTGCGACGTCACTAATGGGAACATCTTGAAAATTTTATTTGATCAAGCATAACTTCATCATACATAATCAATTTTCAGAGCCGTGTTTTTTGAAACAGCCTAATTTTTCAATCTCTTTGCATCCAGACAGTTACTTTCTATTCTTTCAGCCATTATTTTATAGTATGGATGCCCCTTGTGATATTATACTTACAAGTTCAACTATTTCTCATGGAAATCTCGTATGGAGGATGTTTTATGAAGTAGGGGAATTTTTAGAATTACCTCAAAGAAAGAAACATAACCCATTGATGATGATAAGAAAATTAAATGGGAAAATAGATGTAATGAAGCTCATGGATTGATTGGGATGTCAATATATACTGATTTGCGATTCCACATATCTGGAATTGATGAACCTAATAAAGCTTGGGAAAAGTTGGAATCTGTGTTTGGTAAGCACAATGAAATTCAAGGTCATCAACTTGAGAATGAGTTGATTTCTTTGAATCCAAACGATTTTTCATGCATTCAAGAAAATTTATCTAAGTATAAAACTCTTAGAATCTTATGTGAATAATGCAAGATTAAGAAAGAAGACAAACAATGTATTTATCATATTATTTCCAAACTTGGACTGGCATATTCTTTTTTTGTATCTACATTCTACTCCATGAAAGAATTCTTAACTCCAGCTAGCTATCAAGAGCCTAGTCTTGAATCCTTTTGTGATTCCTTAATTAGAGATCAAGATAAGCTCATTCATCTTGGAATAATTAACAATGCAGATACATCTAGGAAAGCATTATTGTCCCAACAAAAAGAAAAGTCCAATCCTCCCAAGAAACAAAATTTTCAGAATAATAATACAAACAACAAGGGTCCCAAACCCTCTCAGTTAGCTCCTTCTTTAAAAAATGACAAAGGATCCAAGCCAACAGGAAAGAAGACTGAGTATCATGGAAATTGTTGTGGGAAAGATAATCATGATGAATCTAAGTGTTTCAAGAAGATGGCATCCTTGGAAGCAGGAATGAAGAAGCACCACATCAGCCTAGATTCGTCTTCAGAATCTACCTCTCATGGACATGCACTTTGTGCTTCTGGTTACTCTTATACTGCATCTTCTTCTTCTACTTCAAATGAATGGCTCATTGATTCTGGAGCATCTTACCATATGGCTAAGTATCAAGCCATCTTTTCTACTATGCATGAATGTAACACCAAACAAATATTTGTGTGTGATGATAGATCTCTAAGTGTTGCAGGATCTGGAATAGTTCCAGTAGAAAATGGTCATTTAAATGATGTACTATGTGTTCCAAAACTTTTCTGCAATTTGTTATCAGTCTATCAAACTACTCATTCAGGTGAAGGTAAAACTGTGACATTTACACCTCACCAAGTTGTTATCAAGGATTTTAAAAATACTGAAAATGTCCTTTCTATTAGAACTGTTGATGATATTACTAGGTTGTACAAATTTAACAACTTTGGTTCATCACCTTTTTCTTCAGTTTTTGTTGATCATAGTGATAACTTGAGCAAACTGTGGCATGAGCGATTTGGTAACTTAAATTATCGCTCATTGCAACAACTATGTAAATACAATATGGTGATTGGTATTTCGATTCTATCTTGTAAGAATGGTGTTTGTTCCAGTTGTGTGCTCGAAAAACATCATCGGGACAATTTTGAAAAACGTGCCTCTTGGCATGCCTCGGTTCTGTTGGAGCTTCTGCATAGTGAATTGTGTGCCCCTCTTCCATTTATTTCCTTTTATAGTTTCAAATATTTCTTAACTTTCATTGATGGCTACTCCAGACGCACTTGGGTTACTTCCTAAAAATTAAGAGCGAAGTATTTAACATGTTCTTGGCCTTCCATGCCCTTGTTGAAAAACAATCTGGTCATCAAATTATTAAGTTAATATTTGACAATGGAGGAGAATATGTTAACAACAAGTTCACTACTTTATACACCGAACAAGGAATCCAACAACAACACATTGTTCCATATACACCACAACAAAATGGTGTAGCTGAACAGAATAACCACACTTTAAAACAAATGGCTTATTGTATGATCCAATCTAAGGGACTAAGTCTTCAATATTGGGCTAAGGCCATAAATTGTGCAAATTAGATAATTAATCGCACACCCACTAAATCTTTACAAGGTATGAAACTAGAATAATCATGGAGCAAAATTAAACCAGATGTAAGTCACTTCCGTGTGTTTGGTTGTGAAGCATGGGCTCACATTCGAAATGAAAAATGGAAAGCATTGCAACCTAGAAGTTCAAAGTCAATATTTTTTGGATATTCTGAAGATGTAAAAGGTTATACACTTCTTCAACCACATTCTCATGATATAATCATTAGAAGAGATGTTAAATTTGATGAAAATGTCTTAGCCTGCGAGCCTAAATTGGTGGGTGTGTCATCTTTGGCCTGGGAGCCTGATTCGGTGATTGTGCCTTCTTCTTCTTCTTCCAACTTCCTTGATAGGTTTCCAACTCTAGTTTCTAATGATGATAGTGAGGATGAAAATCGACCTCCACCTGCTCAGGTTCCTCCAATTGCACCAGCACCAATACTTCCTCGATGGGTCAGTTCAACATGTAAAGCAGCTGGTGATCTTGCTAGTGATCCTAGAGATCAACATCAAACACATTCTCAGTTTTAGTGAGCCTCTTCTCTCTTGGCTCAAGTTTTCGAGAATCATGATCCATAAAATTTTGCATAAGCTTTAGGAAATCCAGATTGGGATGCAGCTATGGATGAAGAATATCATTCCTTAATGGCGAATGATACTTGGGATATTGTTCCTCTTCCAAAAGGAAGAAAACTTGTCAGATGTAAATGGGTCTATAGAACTAAGTATGCATCAAACGAAAGTATTGGAAGACTTAAGGCAAGGTTAGTTGCCAAAGTTTTTTCCCAAATTGAAGGGATTGACTACAATGAAACCTTTGCTCCTGTCGCAAAAATGAACTCCATCAACCTTGTTCTTTCCCTTGTAGCCTTACATAACTAGGAAGTCCATCAAATGGATGTCTAGTTTGCCTTTTTACATGGTGATTTCTAGAAGTAAATTTACATCAAAAAACCTCTTGGATATGTTTAGGATAACTCTACCCTTGTCTATCTCCTTAAGAAATCCTTATATGGCCTTAAACAAGCTCCTAGAGCTTGGTATGCCAAAATGGATAGCTTTCTCCTTGACACTGGTTTTTCTAGATGCCATTACGACCCCAATGTCTATACCAAGAAAGTAGGAAACCATCTCATCATACTTGTTCTTTATGTTGATGATCTTATCCTTACTGTAGTGACCCTAAACTTTTAACCCATGTGAAATCCAGTCTTAAGAAAAATTTTGAAATGTCAGACTTAGGACATTTGCATTATTTTCTTGGTCTCCAAGTCTTGCAAACCAAAGAAGGAATCTTTCTTTCCCGGTCTAAGTATGCTTGTGACCTTCTTCGTTGCTTTCACATGGAAGATTGTAAACCAACCCCTTCTCCCTTCCAGCATGGAGTCAAACTTTCTTCCACTTCTACTTCCCTTGAAGTAGATACCACTTTGTATCATCATCTTGTTGGTAGTCTTTTATACTTGACTTATTCCCATCCTGACCTTTCCTTTGTCCTTGGTCATGTTTACTGTTATATGCAAAATATTCATGAAAGTCACTTGAAAGCAACAAAAAGAATACTTCGATATATTGAAGGTACAATTCAATTTGGGATTCATTACAGTACAGGGGGGAAACCTTTGTTGGTTGGTTTCACTAATTCAGATTGGACCGATGATCCTAATGATCGAAAGTCTACTGTAGGTTATGTTTTTAGTCTAGGATCTAGACTTGTCACTTGGGCTTATAAGAAAGAAAAAGATTTTTCTCTTTCTTCAACAAAAGTAGAATATCAAGCCGCAGTTAATGCCAAACATGAAGCTTTATGGCTTCGATAGATCCTATCAGAGTTTGGATTCAAGCAGCAGTAACCTACTCCACTTTGATGCGACAATCAAAGTGCCATCAAGTTTTCCAAAGATCCAGTTGTACATCAAAACAACAAACATTGAGCTACACATGCACTTCATCAAAAATCTTGTTCATGATCATGTTCTTAAAATGATCTATTGGCCTACAGATGATCAAGTTGTAGACATCTTCACTAAGTCTCTTACAGAAGCAAATTTTTACAAACTTCGATCTATGTTAGGAGTCCAGGAATGTGTCCTTAAGGGGGGATAGGCTCTAATTCCTCCTTCCTTCTCCTAATAGTGTCACTTTTGTAAATCATTCAATCCTATCCCAAGTTATTCTTAAGGGGGGATGTTAGGATATTTAGACACTTAGGAGTTAGTTAAGATCAAATTGTGTAATATATCCATTAGGTAAAGTGTGTTTCTTTAGTATGAATTAGTATGCATTTGTAAATACTCTAATCTGATGGTCATGATATGCTCTAGACATAAAGTGATCTGACGGTTCAGCTTCTCTTAGATCATACCTACCATTGATCCGTGGATTAACACCCGATCGGTCCATGATCTCTATTTAAAGAGCATGGAGGGTCCTTCGCTAGTTGATCAATTATGAGAAGATCATATGTAACTTTCTTTCTTTTGCATAATAAATTGCTCCAAGTAGCTATTTGGCTGGGGCTGTGGACTATTTCCTTCTCGAAGGTTTTAACCACGTGACAAACATCGGCGTGTTGATCTGTGATCTATTTGTGTGAAGTGGTTGCTCAAGGTGTTCGATCTTTTGGGAGTACGTTGTGTACCTGAACAAACCTTCATATCTAACAGTCAAATCCACCGTTAATGGGTGTCTCATCCAACAACATCGCTAGATAACTGGTTTAACTGCTGCATTTACTACTGATTTAACTATATCACGTCCCTACAGATGTCACGACATTTCTCCCTAACTGTGACCTCGACCCCTCTGCTTGTGTTGACACTTTATCCTCCCCAGTATGGTCATCAATTTTGTTATGGAGAAAACTTCCTATGGCTTGGGGTTTACCACAACAGATAGAGAAACCACCGAATTCAATCCCTTCCCAATATTCAAGAGAAATACAACATCTAGCAATAAAATATCTTGAAACATACCTTATTCCAGACGGTTGTAGTAGATCCTCGTTGAGATTTTTCCAATCCCGCTTGTGTTAGCAATTTACTCTCAACAATAGTAAACAAGGAAAGCATGGTATATAATATAGTGTTAGGCCTACTTTAGCATATATAATTAATAATGCATAAGCAATTAAACACATCCAATGGATTCAATATTCATTTAAATGCACATCATTGGATAGGAAAAGATATTTTTATTAATAAAATCAGATATTACATAAGTGACAACCTCTGTCAGCACGTCTACAAACCGAAGAAACTGAGTCCTCCACTTGGTCCTCCACCACCTCAATCCCCCATCTATTGATAGAAATCTCTCAAGAAAAGGCAATATTGGGAAGAACATAAATTTCTCCAAGGGACAAATGGATGCAGACTGAAGCACAAGCAAGCTACGGTAACAATGGACTATAGTGTTTTTGCTATTTAATTCCTCTTCTTCAATGTATCCAAGGGGTTCCTTATATAATGCTTCAATGGGTTAATGGAAGGTCAAATCTGAGTGATCTTGAGGCATATGGAAGGCCAAGAGACAAGTGACTCAGATCCACATCAAGGAAAATTCCAAAAATATTTGGACTTATGCCCAGATGTATGCAGGTCTAAGGGTAATATCCGCGTATATATGTGAGAAAGGGATTAAAAGTCATGTACAACAAATAATAGGTGTTTTTAGAAATGATCTTGGAAACATCAAAGGTACAAAAATAGTCCAAGGGGTCCAAAGAGTCTGTAGAGGGACAGGGCAAGACATAAAAGTGTGATTAACCATGTGTGATAAAATCAGATGGAACAGCTAGCCTCTTGATTATAACATTATGCAAAAAAAAAAAAAAAAAAAAAAAAAAAAAAAATTATTTTTTTCAGTCTACACAATGCCTTAGGCATCGCATTGCACCAATCCTGTCCTGTAGGGATTCGCCTAAATTCCATTCACTAATTTAGCCAATATTTCACCACTAAGTTGTTGCAAATGTACCGCACCTCCCTTGACAATGAAATTTATAATGTAAGGACCCAACCAATACATTTGTAACTTACATGGATGTTTTGCAAACTTACTGTCATATAATAACACCAAGTCTCCTTACTGAAAGTTCTTTTTCTTGATGTGGCAGTCGTGCCATGCTTTCTGTCAATCCTTCTATTGGCTAGAAAAACTGTCCTAGGGCAACTTACCGAAAAATAGCCCACACACTCGACTTAATGCAATCTTGTATGTGTTTAAAGTAATTGTCCTTCACAGGATCAAGGCCCTGCTGCCTGTATGATGTGCTCTCAAAATAGAGAGTATCTCTAAGGTGGATGTGTGCCAAGTTTACTCAAACTAAACTGCTAACAAATCAGAGAAATTTAACCTAATGACTAACTAATGCTAAAAATTATCTTAAGCTAAATGCAGAAAA
Organism: Pseudotsuga menziesii; assembly: GCA_001517045.1. NCBI lineage: Eukaryota > Viridiplantae > Streptophyta > Pinopsida > Pinales > Pinaceae > Pseudotsuga > Pseudotsuga menziesii. Next base: position 105,238 of record LPNX010178469.1, read on the forward strand.
TAGTAGCTCCTAATTCTAATCTATGATAACCTAAATGCATACTACCTATCTCGGCCAAGAGCATGAGTTAAAATTAATATTAATTCAGCTTGCATTTAAAATATAAACATATAATAATTTAAATTAAAGAATAGTCTCACAATCAAACTATTACATGCTAATAAAAAAAAAAACTTAAAAGCTCTTACAAATTAATGGATTAAGATAAAAAAAAAATGTTAGATGCTTTTATTTTTTCAAACTAAATCAAGATTAGATGATAGATCAAATGCAACAGCAATCACCATCTTTCAAAATAAGTTTTAAAAGACTCTGATCATAAGAAATAAAGGATAAACCAAAAGCAAATTTTACAGTTTGCTTCAATCCAACAGAAGATACTGATGAACAGAACAAGTAATCTGCTTCAATTACTCCATAAAAGAAATTTTACAAAGCTGTGAGAACAGGTTCCAATGTCCATTCAAAGCACCATAGCTTCAAAAGTGTTTTGATGTATCAGCCTTAGGGAACACCTCTGTCTTTGGTTCCATGAGAAAAACTCACTTTTGCATAGGAACAAGAAAGCAAAGCAGAAAGAGAAACACAGTTATCTCTCTGGTTTATGGAGACCATCCCTAGCAGAGAAACTTGGTGAAAAATGAAAAAATAAGTTCATGGAATTTCCATGAGCATTCCTCTCCTCTTTAGTCAGTTGAATCATCATCCTTATATAGACGATCAGGAAGAATAACCTTCTCCATAGTTGATGCTTACAAAACTGGTCATAACAAAAATGTTTCTGGAAAAATACGATTGAAACATGCCCAAAAATATCCTAGATCATTCACAATTTCTGGAAATGGCCCATGCTCAAATGTAACTCAGCCCATTTGTGAAGTGGGTTTTAATCATTTGGGTTGATTCTTCACCATTTACTCTCAATGATCCATGCAAAAATTTTCCTTCCTAATGGTGTGCAAACCCCTTTTATGTTATCTTTTCTTCATCAATCCTCAAGCTTCGTTTAAACCTACATAACTATTTTTTTTTATTTCAAGCATATATCCGAACTGTCATTCCAACAATCTCACCATTCATTATCGTTTTCCTTATCAGATCCCATCTCACTATTATTATTTGTCACACCTGCACATAACAAGATATATTATGATATTAATTAATTATTAAATGATTTGGTAAAATCTTCTTATACGCATTTGATGGTACTGTAAGCATGTGATTTTCAAGCTGATTTTGACCAAAGAATAATATGGATTGGATCATTTTTAGTAATCTAATGTTATTTGCACACACTTTAATCCATTAAATATCTCAACATTACAAAACTACGCATTTCAGATAAGCATGAGATTATGATTTAATCACTGCCAATCTTTGAAAGAAATGTGTTTGCAAATAACAGCTGTTTTATTTCAATGAAGCTATAAAAAACTATTAATGTAGATATTTAATTGAATAAGAATACAACAAAATGGTGATAACGTTTTGTTTGTCAATTGACTGGTGATATAGCATTTAGTAACAATAATCAATCATAATAGAATTCTTCATGTTTCACTAAAATCAATCATAATAGAATTCTTCATGTTTCACTAAAAAGCATACAAACTATGAACATAACATAAATTTTAAATAGGAAAATCAATGTTCGTATAAATTTGGTATTTTCAATGAAAGATAGAAGCAAAAGCATAGTATTATTCTTAAATATGCATACTTTCAAAATGTAAATAAAAATGATCAAAATAAGCTTTTACTTACAAACAGTATGATCCACCAAAATTCCCTCTCAACCAAGTAAAGTATCAAAGACTGAAACTTTGTGAAAATGTAGTAAGATCAAAACAACCCAATCTTTTCAAACTGAAGCACATAGTCAACTTAGACAACCTCAATTAATAGCATGCAATCTTTTTAAACATCAAGGAAGCTAATAAGTTCAAGGAATCATCAAAACCTCGTGAAATGAAAATCAAGCCAAGAGACAAGCATCATAAACATTAAAGGACCAAAGAAAAGAAGACTACGAAATCACCTATCAAATCAAGTAAGATAAAATAAAATCAAAAGCTAATTATTTGCAAAATTTATATGAGGGACCCCTTTGATTTTACCTAAAAAAAGGGGATTTGTTGGGGTGCCAATAAATGGAAACATGCTGGACGAACCAGCTATCTCTGCAAAATATTTTGAATCTTAAATAATATAAGAGAAATAATGATAAAGACCTCTTCCAATGTCAATTTCCCAATCACATAACTTAATCCTTCCATTAGCTTATATATGTAAAGATTGAACCAAAACTTTCAAAATCAATCAAACTATCCCTACCATTATCTGAAATCTTATAAAGATAAATCAGTATTCTACAAATGCAAAAATAAAAATTTCAAAGAAATTAGTTTCTCTTAACCAAAATAAGTCAAAGAAAATGCAGTATGTAGGTATGACCTCAATAGCATAGGATAAACCTCTTTAACCTCACTTAGATGCTTTTATCCCAACCACTAGATATAGATAAATCTTTTTTTTCTTTTTTTTCTGACAAATAATAAAGAAATACATTAACTGAAGACTAATACCTTGGCTTGGTAATCACATGCTGGCAGCATCATTCACAAGAACTGCCGAAAAATGAAAAGGTCAGTTCATGATGAGACCTCCTTTCTCCTAATCAATGATTAAGAGCCACCACCCTAGCTTGGTAACTAGATGCGGTAATGTCACGTCAATAGAACTTACGATCATGATGGGTCGGCTCATGATGAGACCTCCCATTCTTTAGTTAATCCTTTATATTTTATTAATGATATGTACAATGGATAATATTAAGGTTATTGTTAATATCAAGAGAGATTACTTAGTGGATGGGGAAGCAGATCCAAATGGCCCACTAAAGAGCAAAGGATGGCATAAAAAGTCTAAAAGATAACTTACGATTCGTGACTTACCTCAATCTGGGGAAAATAATTCCTTTGAAAAGAAACTCATGTACATTATAGCATCAGTTTGAAAGATAAAGATCTTAGATAATAGCCAAGTAACTCAATTAATCCATCAATATTTTCCATAATAAATTTTTCAAAGCCAAGACTAATCTTGCTACAGTTAGAATCTTGACAAAAGAAGAGTGTCTTTATAATGATGTCCCTTTAACAAAAAATGATTTCGATCAAATACTTGACAGAAATACATGGTTTTGATCACCATATGCTAAAATTAGTTTTACCCCTTTTTGGGAAACAAACAAACCACCCAAAAAAAAATCCTATCAGCTTGGAAAATAAAACCAATAAAAGCAAGAAATCTAAAATGGATATATGCAAATGCAAAAATAAAAACTAAGCGTTGAATAGATTAACATCTTAAGTTGAGAAACATGAAATAGTTGTATCACAAATGAAAAAAGAGCATTAACTTCTACAAGATGAAAAATATGTCTCTCTATAATTTGCGACATAAGGATTTGTTAAAAATAAGCAATATGTTTTAATAAGTTAGGCCGCTCTTATTAATAAGAAAAAGAAAACAAACCAAAAATAACCAAATTTAAAATAAATCCTAACTACATATGCAGTTACAACTGAAAAGATTTTGGTATTGATTTGCATAACATTCTTTGTTTTCTTAAAAGTTCTTTCTTATGATGATAAGAATGTATAAAACATTTTCCCAATTAAGTCAAAAAAGTAAAATATATATGACTTAACAAGAAAATTTGAAATAAATATAATTATAAGCAAGAGAGTCAAAGGTAAAGAAAACAACCCTGAATGTATTGATAAGTGTCACCTCTTGAAATTAGCATCATCTTCATAACTTCATTTATTCAAAACAAAACAAGAAAGGGTAAAAATGAAGAAAAATTAATCTAAACCTAAGCCTAACTATGTACAAAAGAAGTTAATTGTAATGAAAATCAAGTAAAATGAAATAGCCAATAAAGCCATCAAAGCATTTCTAATCCTGTAAGAATGACATGTTTTCCTGATAGTAACCAGAAATGATATGTCGATAAGAGAAAACTAAAAAGAAGTTTATCATCGTTACCATTTGAAACATATAATGATAAGACAAATTTACCAGTTTTTGGAAACCTTTTGAGAGAAGAATTTTCGAGCCACTCCACAATCCTGTCATAAAACTTAGATTGCAAAGTATGATCTACCAATATGAAATCCATAGGTGGAAAACATATCTTAGGTGAATCAATTTGAAGAATCAAATAACTAGCATTAGTCACATTAACAATTGGAAGAATTGGTTACAAATACAAAGTAGGATCATGAAATGATGTAAAAGGTGAGTGAATTGGTGGTGACGTAATATCAAATGAAGTAATCTTGTTAAGAGGATCTGCAACTAAAGATGAATCAATTAAAAGAGATGTAAGTCTTTGGTGATCACAAGTTATAGGAAACTCTTCAGCAAATATTTTATTATCACCAATAAAATTATATCTCTCATATAAGTAATTCTGATGAGAACAAGCATTTTTAGTTTCAACAAAAATTGGTGTTTTATTCTCATCAAATATCAGTTGACTATAACCATCTTGCACTAAACCATCTTTATCTTTAAAATATTGGATCGAATGATGATTTAATAATGAAATATGTCCAAATTCCTCAAATGCATGCTTAATAAGTGAATCATCAATGTTAGATATGTCATAAAAATGTGATTTTGAAGTCACGTAGTTAGATAATTCATATGGAATCTTACGCATATCAAAATCAGGATAAATAGAAAAGTAAGAATTAGAAGTGAGGAAATTAAAAGAGTCTCTCAATTTAGAAAGATCATTAATATTTCCATAATATTTATCTTTTATTACATGATTATTTTCAATATAATTTGGTGATGTACCTTTAAGGATTCCATATGAAATTGATTCAAGATCAAGATTAATTGATAATACTTCATGTAAATCAAAAAATTTATCAATATTTGCTTGAAAAAGATTAATCTATTTTCGTGAACAACATTTAATTGAGTAACTAAGATTCATGTCATCTTCTTCGACTTTTTCTACTGAATTTCTATAACACATAAAATTATCATTAACATATTTGTGTTCTTTGATAACTGAATCGAAAGAAGAATTAGTACAAAAATCATAAAATGGTGAACATATAGTTTGATTTATAATTAATTCATCTTGATCTATTTTTGTAACAAAAGAATCTGAATATTTGCGTTCATCAACATAATCAAATGCTCTATCTATACAAATAAATTCATCATGAATAAGTTCTTTCCCATTTGATTCCTTAATATATATAAGTTCAATATTTTGGATAAAAGAAGTGTGACTTTCTCCTTTGATAAGAGAATAATCATTGGAAGGAGTTGGTACCTCTTCTACTTCAATCTTGTCACCTTGGGGTTGGGTAGAACTTATGGAAGTATTTGAATCAATGAGAGAGGAAGAAGTTTATAGAAGGGTTGGTAAATGATTTGTTGAAACATCCTTTTGACAAATGTCTTGATTTTGTTGAATAAGAGGAACTTGAGAGTTGAAAACAATATTTAAAAGATTAGATTCAGAAGATAAATCAGTAATATGAAATTTGCAAAGGATATGAGAAAGCCTTACTGAAAATTCTTGTGAAGACTCACCTTTCTTCCTTTGAAGAGCCTGCAATTCACTACATAGTTTATTAGAATCATAGTCCTTAAAAGTATCCAAAAATTCATGTGCAAATTGAAACCATGTAAAAAAGAAATTAGGTGGAAATTTTTCCAACCAGCATTTGATTCGTCCTTTGAGGGTAAGGAAAAATAACCTGAAAGTAGAACTAAGATCAATAATATTATTTTTATTACATTTAGACAAAAACTTCTTGAGTTGTTTCCTTGCAGATATGTCGCCTTCACCATCAAATTCAAGTTTCGACAAAAGGTTATCTGTCTCATTAGGAATATCAATTAATGTAAAACTAAAAATTGATTCCCAAAGAGGAATTTGGGCATGAGCCATGAATGATAAACAATCGATATTAATTCACTCTTCAAACGGTTAGCTTGTCATCTAACCAACCCTTAAACACATGTCTATGATGAAGAGGAATAAAAAATATAAAATCTAAAAAATCAAAGAGCAAGAGGATAAATGGTTGTTAAAAATAATAGAAAAATAAAACCACTTGTTTTACCTCATGGCCCTCCTTCTAGCACCATTTTTTGGCCAGAAAAACTGTCCTAGGCCAACTTACAGAAAAAAAAGCCCACACACTCGACTTAATGCAATCTTGTATGTGTTTAAAGTAATTGTCCTTCATAGGATCAAGGCCCTGCTACTTGTATGATGTGCTCTCATAATAGAGAGTCTCTTTAAGGTGGATTTGTTCCAAGTTTACTCAAACTAAACTACTAACAAATCAGAGAAATTTAACCTAATGACTAACTAATGGTAAAAATTATCTTAAGCTAGATGCAGAAAATAGTAGCTCCTAATTCTAATCTATGATAACCTAAATGAGTACTACCTATCTCAGCCAAGAGCATGAGTTAAAATTAATATTAATTCATCTTGCATTCAAAAGATAATCATATAATAATTTAAATTAAAGAACAGTCTCACAATCAAACTATTACATGCTAATAAAATAAAAAAACTGAAAAGCTCTTACAAATTAATGGATTAAGATCACAAAAAAAATGTTAGATGCTTTTAATTTTGCAAACTAAATCAATATCAGCTGATAGATCAAATGCAACAACAATCACCATATTTCAAAATAAGTTTTAAAAGACTCTGACCATAAGAAATGAAGCATAAACTAAAATCAAAGTTTACAGTTTGCTTCAATCCAATAGAAGATACTGATGAACAGAACAAGTAATCTGCTTCAATTACTCCATAAAAGAAATTTTACAAAGTTGTGAGAACAGGTTCCAATGTCCATTCAAAGCACCATAGCTTCAAAAGAGTTTTGATGTATCAACCTTAGGAAACACCTCTGTCTCTGGTTCCATGAGAGAAACTCAGTTTTGCATTGGAACAAGAAAGCAAAACGGAAAGAGAAACAAAGTTATCTATTTGGTTTATGGAGACCATCCCTGGCAGAGAAAATTGCAGAAAAATGAAAAAATAAGTTCATCCAGTTTCCTGGAGGGTTCCTCTCCTATTTATTCAATCGAATCTTCATCCTTATATAGATGATCAGGCAGAATAACCTTCTCCATAGTTCATGCTTACAAAACTGGTCATAACAGAATTTTTTCTACAAAAATATGGTTGAAACAGGCCCAAAAATATCCTAGATCGTTCACAATTTCTGGAAACAACCCACGATCAAATGTAATTCAGCCCATTTGTGAAGTGGTTTTTTAATCGTTTGGGTTGATTCTTCACCGTTTACTCTCAATCAGCCATGCAAAAATGTGCCTTCCTAATGGTGCACAATCCCCTTTTTGTTATCTTTTCTTCATCAATCCTCAAGCTTCCTTTAAACCTGCATAACTAATTTCATGATTTCAAGCGTAAATCCAAACTATTATTCCAACAATCTCACCATTCATTATCGTTTTCCCTATCAGATCCCATCTCATGATTGTTATTTGTCACACCTGCACATAACAAGATATATTCTGATATTAATTAATTATTAAATGATTTGATAAAATCTTCTTATGCGCACTTGATGGTACTGTAAGCATGTGATTTTCAATCTGATTTTGACCAAAGAATAATATGGATTGGATCGTTTTTAGTAATCTAATGTCATTTGCATGCACTTTAATCCATTCAATATCTCAACAATACAAAACTACGCATTTCAAATAAGCATGAGATTATGATTTAATGACTGCTAATCTTTGAAAGAAATGTGTTGGAAAATAACAGTTGTTCTATTTCAATGAAGCTGTAAAAAACTATTAATGAAGATATGTAATTGAATAAGAATACAACAAAATGGTGATAACGTTTTGTTTGTCAATTGACTGTTGATATAGCATTTAGTATCAATAATCTTTCTGGTTTCCAATATACATGATAGTTCTAACATTAACGATTATCTAGTAAACTTTTGAATGATTACCATTTTCATTTACTATTGCTGTCACAAATTTAAAACCAAAACTGACCATTAAAATCATCAATGTTATATTAGAGAGATTATAGATTGTGAATATTGGAAATTTATTGGAAAAGAGTAAAGCAAAATGATCTCTTAAAGTTCTTTCAACCTACATTAATAAACTTGTTGAAATCAAGAAATAGAATCTAATAAGAGACAAGTAAATGAAGTGAAAGAATTTATTTATTCCAATAATTCATTCCAGATTTTGAGTTTAGAAAGAAAAGTACAAAAAATGAAAAGTGTGCATCCATGACTAATATCGAACGTATTGTTTTTCTCAGTGCATTTGAGCACTCAACTCCTTTTGACTTTGATTATAGAACTTTCAAAAATTGAGATACCTTTCCTTTAAAATTTGGTTTATTTAAGACATAACAAAAATTGAACATAAATCAATCATAATAGAATTCTTCATGTTTCACTAAAAAGCATACAAACTACGAACATAACATAAATTTTAAATAGGAAAAGCAATGTTCGTATAAATTTGGTATTTTCAATGAAAGATAGAAGAAAAAGCATAGTCTTATTCTTAAATATGCATACTTTCAATATGTAAATAAAAATGATCAAAATAAGCATTTACTTACAAACAGTATGATCCGCCAAAATTCCCTCTCAACCAACTAAAGTATCAAAGACTAAAACTTTGTGAAAATGTAGTAAGATCAAAACAACCCAATATTTTCAAACTAAAGCACATAGTCGACTTAGAAAACCTCAATTAATAGCATGCAATATTTTTAAACATCAAGGAATCATCAAAAGCTCGTGAAATGAAAATCAAGCTGAGAGACAAGCATCATAAAGATTAAAGGACCAAAGAAAAGAAGACTATGAAATCACCTATCAAATCAAGTAAGATAAAATAAAATCAAAAGCTAATTATTTACAAAATTTATATGAGGGACCCCTTTGATTTTACCAAAAAAAGAGGATTTGTTGGGGTACCAACACCTTCTCAATGCGCTCATGAAATCCTATGATAAAGTTGTCTTCCTCTAGCTGCACCAACTGAGCTAGTAGTTCTTTCAATGCTCCTTCATCATCCATCCTTGTCGCTGCTACGATGTGAAAACTCAGAACCATGTATTCCATTGGCATCACTACCTCCTTCCCATACACCAACTTGAATGGTGTCTTCCTTGTTATCATTTTTCACGTACTATGATCAACCCATAATACTATTGGAATCTTCAAGTCCTAGTCATCACGGTTTGCATTGCATACCTTTGTGATTGCACGTTCCAACACCTTATTGAATGATTCAACTTTGCCATTCCCTTGCAGATGATAAGGGGTACTCTTCCTGTGATGTATCCAAAATTGCTCTATTAATGCATAGATGGTGTACTAATTTATGAAGTGACTGCCCTGATCGTTCATCAAGATAGTTAGAAAACCAAAATGAGTGATAACATTGTCAAACGGAAACCTTGTTGGTACTGTAGTGGTGTAATATGCAACTAGTGTGGCTTCCTCCCACCTTGTCAAATAATCTATCGATGTGATGATATATCGTACATCGGTTCTCTTCTTTGGTGGGTTGATTGGTCCCATGAAATCCACTTCCAATTTATCAAATGGTTGCAGCCTCACTTGAGTTGCTAATGGCATCTCATCCCTCTGTGATGGGTTCCTAGTTCTTTCACAAATATCGCAAGTTCGTGCATATTTTTTCACAGCACTGTTGAGAGTTGGCCACCAGAGTCTTGCACGAAGGACTATCCTAGGAGTAGCACAACCTCTGTAGTGTCCACCTATAAATATTGCATGAGATTCCTCCAAGACCCATTCATGTTCATGTGGTAGGAAACATCACAGTAAGATGTTGCCAGGTCCCATCTTATAGTGTTCTCCCACAGTCAACTAAAAATATATGGCTCGAACAACCAAATACTTCTTTTTATTTGTAGTTATCCCTTCTAGTGTTGTTCCTCTCACCAAAAACTGAACTATTTTCTCATAGTAGTCATCAACCATTCCAACCATGAATAGTTGTGCATCTGGTAACCCATATTCAATGTTCGTCAGTTCTTCACTTGCCTCAATTCACGATAAATGGTCAGGTCCTGCATTCAAGCGACTTGGATTAACAATTATCTTGAAATACAACTCTTGAAAGAGGAGTATCCAAGGACATATCTTCTCCCCCAAAACAGGATGATTCACTACGTATTTCAACGTGGAGTTATCAATGAACATATTGAAACGACCACCCAACAAATAGTGTGGAGACTTTTGCAATGCATAGTCCATTTCCCAATCCCAACACTTCCCTCTCCATCATGGTATAATTCTTATCTGTGGATGACATCTTCTGAATGGAAAATCAATCAGGTGATCAATATCCCCTTCACTCGGTTGTTCCAATACTACTCCCAGCGCAATCAACGATGTATCAACATGAACATCGAAATCCTTCATCCAATCCATAAATTCCAATATTGGTGATGTATCCATATTCATCTTTAATGTTTCAAAACTTCCTGACACTCATGACTCCATTCAAACTGTGCATCCTTCTTCAGAAAATTCTCCATAGGGGTCATGATCGCACCATATCCTCCGATTAACTTGTAATAATATATCATATGGCCTAATGTTTCTCCAATTTGCTTCACATCTATGGGTGGAAACAAGTTAAGAATCAACACAATCTTAGCTGGATTGACCAGCAAGCCTTCCTTGCAGACAATTTGCCCCAACAACATCCCAAAAGGTGCACAAAATATGCACTTCTTTGAATTCAACACAATATTATGTTGTTACCAATGGTCCAACATCAGTCACAAATTTGTGATATGATCCTTTACCATTCCATAAACCATCGAATCATCCATGTATATCACCAAAAAATTCCTTATAAAATCCTTGAATGCGACAACTACGATCCTGAAGAATATGGCAAGTGCATTCTTTAGTCCAAATGGCATCACCGTGTACTGATAACATCCCCATTTAGTTATAAAATTTGTCTGAGGATGATCCTATTTCTCAATATTGATCTAATGATCACCAGAAAATCCATCTATGAATGCTTCTTGAATGCCCAATCCTTCCAATAATTCGTCAGTCACAACAATGTCGGAAACAGATCATGAAGGAATGCATCTTTAGTTTTGTGATATCAATATGGATTCTAACCTCTCCTATCTTCTCATCTTGCATGACCATGGGACTGATCCACTCTGATTATTCAACTAGTTCTATTATTTCAGTGTCCAACATTCTATCAAGCTCATCCTTGATTGTCTCTATGTATCACGGATTTAGGTGATACAGTCACTGCTTTATAGGATTCACATTTGGCTTCAGTGGGATTTTCATTTCTTCCAAATATCCTAATATCCCCTTCATTTCATAAAAAATCATTGAAAACAAGTCTTGAAAGTCATGCAATAGATCTGTGATCTTTTCCATGGTTTCTTCTTCCTAATAGTCTCTAATATTTGCAAATTTTGGTTCCTCTTCTATCCCAATGTTGACCTTCTGAATCTTCAATGGCTGGTGAGCATTGTCTATCGACATCTCTAGTTCTATGATATCTTGACTTCCTTTAGATTCTGAAATATTAACATTCCTTAGGTCATCTTGATCCTCAGGCCCTCCTATCACATTGTAGCACTCCATAATAGGTGCTTCATGTGGGTCCACTAGATATGCGACTGGAACTTCCTTCAAAACAATCTCGCACATATGCTATAGCACACTATTAATCACTAGATCAACATCCACAAAACTAAAGGTGTGACTGAAACAAATTGACAACTCCTCCCATGTTGTAATCTCGCTCCGAAGCTCAACTGATATGTACCATTGTCATGACATTTCATCCAATTTTTGTACAAAATCATGTACCCACTCATTCTTTAGTTGTGACACCCACACGATCTGCCATGCAATAAAATGATCATTATGATCATTATTTCCATCATAATTTTAAGCTTGGTACTATTCTGTTCCACTAAAGTGAAATTCCATCAACCTACAACATAGAACCATCCATTGATTGAATTCTTATGTGTCACCCACCATTGTGCTAGAGTACCCTTGAGTTCTTCATCCAATGCGAGCAACCTATGTGGTTTTGACACCATATCTTCAAAATCAACCAGAAATTCAAGTAAATCAGGCAGTCCCTCATAGGTTGGTAAATCAACAATATCTATTGCGACTTGTCGTAGCGACTAACTAATTATGCCACACTTCCAAATCGATACCTCATGTGTCTGATTCTTCCAATTCTCCAAGGCATCATCTGAATATGATTATGTAGAGCTAGATCTTCACCATCCCAACACTCTGTCAATAGTAGGGTGGAAATAGTCTTCTAATATGTTATATGCATGGTCCCATCCCCCTAAAACTTCTTCCTTAACTCGTTCAACATACCTCCTTCCTTCATTTGGATCCATCGATGCCATGATTATGATGTCACGGTTCTTGAAAGTCATCACATGCTTCTTCAAATTGATCACATCTAAGCTAGCATTAGCCCATCCAATCCCTAGCAGTGTGCGATATGAGATTTCATCATCAACAATCTCTATAACATCGAATTCTGCATATGTCCTCATTCCTTCAACTTCCACTGCTAGATGCAGTACTTTCCCAATCAATGTCACTTTGGCTTGGTTAACCAATCGCAATTGTATAACGGACCAATCTAGTTGTGGTGTCCCCATCTCTTCCCATGTCTTCTTCATCAAAATGTTGACATCTAAGCCTATATCAAAGATAACTTAATCTACCTCCTAATCCCCAATATGGATATTGATTCTCATTTCTTTCCCAAATTTCTTCTTGTATACAAGAAGCTTGCAAGCTCGACGAGCCCATTAAGATATTTTCCAACGACAAACAACATCCAAAGAAGTTTTGCAAGGTACCATGCTTTTGCGATGGTCCTGCTACCAAAATCGAATAAAGAATAGGTGGAATTTTGTAAACTTGCAACTTACCTAGATCTTTTCTTATCATGTCACATCCTTTGAAGAATGTATCCCTCTCAGTGTCGACATCAAACCGAACATTCTTATTTCCAGCCAACCATACTCATGAAATCAGTCCATCATCTCTGATCATTTCACCTCTATGAGTAATGACAACAGCATCAACATAATGAACCCTAGGTTCGCCTGAGATCTTTGCAACTGTTGCTCCTTGGTTCTCGTTTGGTTGTAGATTCAATGGGTGCTTCACGTTTTGATTCACATTCTGGTTCTGGTTCTGATTCTGGTTCTGTCGTTGTGGAGTGTTCCTTGTTTGACACTTCGTAATCAGCTATGGACAGTCCTCAATTGTATGATTTGTAATGATATAATAAGTACATTTCGCTTGCAGGTTTGGAAAAACTCTATGATAATGCCCTAGTACTTTGCAATTATAACATTGCACAGGTCTGCGACCTCATCCTCCTCCTCAACCAAACCCTCCACCTCCTCCTCCTCGGAATCCTCCATGAAAGCCTCCATGTTGTTGATACTGTGGTTGACTGAACTATTGTTGCGGTGAGGGATTCAAATGTGGTTGCAGATACTATGGTTGTGTATACTGTGCTTGAGTATACTGCGACTACTGCAAAGTGTGCAGCATCTAATTGTACTACAACAGAGGCAAAGAAAACTATGGTTGTGACACAAACAGTGGTTGTAGTTACGACTGTGGTACAAACTGTGGCAGCGGCTGTGGCTATACCACCTGAGGTGGTTGGTATGGTGGAGGTCTCTCCATGGGTCAACGGTATCCTCCCTTTACGTAATGTGCATCCATCGTCCTCTCCTAGAGAAAATCATATGCTCGATATTCCTTGTCTTCATTCCCAATAGATCAACAAAATGTGTAATACAAAATTCTAGGCTTCGAGACCATCTTATGCATAAACACACAATATTCATTTCGATGTCCATGAACTTGGAATATGTGACACCATGGCATGCCACCATGACTCAATGGATTTGGAACTTCTGAAAGTAGATAATTTCTGAAGTCTAGGCATTGTTACTTATGATGTCCTTGTACATGACATCAATTACACTGTATTTATTCATGATTCTCTCTTCCCTTCTTGATATCTTGCAATTGAATTGCCAGGTTTGATCGTTGTGTTTGAATCTGATTCATGCCAACTCCATTCCACCAATAGGTGAATCTTCTAGCTTCATTGCGATCTCCAAATCCTCGCTCTGTGTCACAATCTTTTGCTGCATCAAGGGAATCTAGATATGCGGTACTAATGTCATGATGAACCACTCCTTGTGTTGTATATCACTCATTCCAAAACTAACTTTCGCCATCAGTGTCTTGAATCATTGATAAAAATCCCAGATAGACGCATTTGGATATTACTTGATCTCCTTTAACTATGTGATATATTGCTCCTCAAATTTAGGATTTATAAACTCTTCAATCAATCCAATTCCGATGTCTTCCAAATTCTTTGATTTAGTCCTTATAGGAACTTGCACAAAATTCATGTACCATTCCAGTGCGTGGACTCGAAAGGTTGTCACCAATTGACCTTTCTTAACATCATCATTCTGAGCTTGTTTACAGTCCAAACTACTTCACATAGAAACTAGTATTGTTCAATATCCTCAGTCACATTCACATTAAACATAAGTAGCTTTATATCATCTCTCTCCATCCTAGTCCTTCTTCCTACATTCACTGATCCACTACTATTATACTGTTAATGACACGTCAGAAAATTTAGTGTTGAGCAAGTATTCCTTCCTGAGTGTGACACAATGCACATAAGTGTGAGACATTGTTTCTTGGGGTTGGTATTTCCTTGGGCTTGGGCATATCCTGGTCATCTCCTTCATCATTGTAGGGTCACTTTGTCCCATATTGAGGAATTGGTTTATTATCGTAGATCCATACCATCAATTATCAAATCACATTAACACATTCAAATTGTAGCAAGATAATTATTTATAAAAAGATCGGCCATCATAACATGATTTAAAAAATGAAAACATTTGATCATTCAGAACAGAGCATAATACTGCAGTATCAACTCATTCACATCAAATCGTAGGGAAAAGAGGAAACAAAAAAGAGATAAAAAACAGTGTTTCATTGAAACTTTGTCATGTCATATTACTTCCGCATTGAAACAAGCGTTCTCAAAATAGTTCCACAGTTGCGATAAAATAGATAGCAGTCTTCTGCAGAGCACAAACAAATTGTTCGTATCTCATACTATCGCACAAGACAAGATTCAAATTCCCCAAATATGTATCCAAGTTCTTTAACATTACAATCCTATCTCTACTTATAGGCTTGTTCCGTTTATATCATGGTCCACTTAGATCAACTTCCTAACTACTTGGAAGTTCCATAGATCATGAAAGACATGGATGCTGAGGAAAAATTTCAAAGTATAGGAGAGGTGATTACAACCTTCAAATGCAAAATTAAAGAATTAAACATGCTGATAAACCCAAGAACACTGATCAAGAAGGATGCATAGCGCAAGAGCGTCATTAAAGACTTAGCGACGTAGCTTGAAGAGATGAAGAAAGAGGCTAAGCCAGTTATGGATGCGACTACATAATTTTGGAGAAGTGTATTCTAGGATGAAAAATTGGAGAAGCTCAACACATAGCTAAGGGAAGCAGAGGGACAATTGGTTACATTGAGGACATTGATTAAAGTGATGGATTCAATTGTGCAAGTAACAAAATCCATGTAACTAAAGGAGTTGGAACAATGAGTCACAAAGGCATGAGAGCGTCACCATAGGTGGAAAATGCAGCTTAGAGAGTTTGAGGACATTGGTGCACCTCTATCATTGAAATCCATTGCTACGCTTCAAGCAATTTAGGATGGACAAAGAGATGTCAATGAAAATATTGTTGAGTATCCACTAGAGTGGGAAGTTACAGAATGCATGGAAGTCAATGATAAGGTGGAACATGTCAAAGAAGTCACCCAGCAGTATAAGGACTTCAATATTAAGATCAACGACTACACTATTTCCAGCTGACATGGCTCAGGAACAGGCCACAATATTGTGTTGGGGGCCTATTGGCAGGTAGTTTTGAGGATAATTAGGTCCACAACACCAAGGATTATGTGGAAGGTGAAATATGGTGCGCAACGAGGATTGGTCATATTTTGTAGATTTTTCTTATTATTTTGTAGTTTTTGGTCCAAGTAGTTAGGAAGTTGATCGAAGTGGACCACATTGTAAAAGGCACAAGCCTATAAGTAGAGATAGGATTGTAATGTTAAAGACCTTGGATACATCATTGGTGAATTTGAATCTTTCTTTGTGCAATAGTATGAGATATGATCAATCTGTTTGTCCTCTGTAGAAGACTATTATATGTTTTATCGCAACTGTGGAACTATTTTCAGAACCTTTGTTTTCATGTAGATGTAATATGACATGAGTGAGTTTTGATGGAAACACTATGTTTTATCTCTTTTTTCTTTGTCGTTTCCCCTCTGTTGTGATGTGAATGAATTGATACCGCATTATGATGCTCCTTTCTGAATCCTGCGATGTTTTCATGTTCTAAATCATGCTATGATGGTCAATATGTTTATAATTGATTATCTTGCTGAAATTTGAATTTGTTAATGTGATATGATATTTGATGTTATGGATCTGCGATAATAAACCAATTCTTGGATCTACGAAGTAATGTTGTGATAGTTTAACAGTAGATGTGAAAACCCTCTTTCTTACTACGGAAGCATGGTTCCAACATTTATCCCTTGAACATCTCGGGTGAGACCTCATCTACTTCGTAGGTGTTTCTAGACAGGGTAAAACTTGTCTGGGTCAGTGCTCAGGGAGATCGTTGAGTTAAGGGCGTCGGTAGAGAGTGAACCCTTGTTGATGTATCTGTGTCAACAATGTGTAAAGAATATATCTACACACTACTATGGAAATCATTAAGCACAACAAAGGAGGTTTGGTGTCATGTATTGATATTGTAAATAAATTTATCATGGTAAATATGTCAATTACTTTGTTTGCAAAGTATCACCAACATCACAAAAAAGATAGAGAAGCAATGTTTTCATGGTAACAAACCATATATCCATAGAGCACAGATTGGAAAGATATTTTGCATTGTTTACCAAAGCAGTGAATATGAAGCACAATCAATGTGTTTTTCGTTACTTATTTAAATGAAATCATATTGCAAAAGTTCAATAAAGATGGAATTCCATGCACTCAAAATATTAATCATTTTCAAGCTTTAAAGAAATGGGGGAATTCTTTAAACTTTTACCATTTTCCGTCAATCATTTTCCCGCATTATTTTTCTATCTTCTTACATATAATTTTCAAAATTTATATTTAAAATTTGATATATGTTTAAATGTGCAGATTCATAGGGATATTTTGTTGTTTTACAAGAGAATCATTAGAATTAAAATCGGTTTAAAGTCTAAAGAGGATAACAAATGGACCCATTTACCTATTAGTATGGGTTATTTTTAAAAACTGTGAAGGATATGGGAGATTGTAGGGCCTTTCTGAACCATATTTTTACAAACATTTTTTGGACGTCCAGTTGTAATTATTATTTTGGAATTTGTTATGATTCCTTTTACCTACTTAAGACATGGAAATTTGACTTCGATAGGGTTGTGGGATCTCTTTTCATGATAGGAAGAATTCTTGTTCTTCTATTCCCGGTTCCTATTTGTTATTTTGATGTTGATAGAAAGGAAGAGGAGACGATGCTGACAAAGGGAGGGAGGCTTTGTTGAAGATCCAGGGAATGGATTTCCCCATAGGTTCTGTATTGTTTTCTTCTTTGGCATTCCAATATGCATTAGGAAAATTCTTACATTGGGAGTAAAAACATTAATTTTTCTGAAAGGATCTTTTTGGGATTTATCTCTATGGTATTGTTGAAGGGATGCGTATATGACACTTTTTATTCTCCTATTTTTCCTCATTTATGTACTTTTTCACATGATTCCTATACCATCATT
Source organism: Pseudotsuga menziesii (assembly GCA_001517045.1). Taxonomy (NCBI): domain Eukaryota; kingdom Viridiplantae; phylum Streptophyta; class Pinopsida; order Pinales; family Pinaceae; genus Pseudotsuga; species Pseudotsuga menziesii. The sequence goes on from LPNX010178469.1 coordinate 123,300, forward strand.
ACCTCTCCTGACCAAATCTAGCAAGTTTTTTGGTTTGGTAAGGATTGATTAGGTTTTCCTGGTCATTCACTAGTACAAAAGCACGGATTTTTCCACGGAGGTTTTCCATGTTTCTTACTTTTTGGTGTAAAATCCGATGTAACAGGAACGAGGCATTGCTATATCTACACCTAGACTCTTAGACGTCTCTGTATCCACGCCTAAACTCTTGGACATCGTTGTATCCATGCCTGACCGTCTCTATAGCGACGACACCATATTTTGTTGACTTTTTACAACGGTGAAGTGTCAAAGTGATTGGTATACCAAATCAAATGTCAAATGTCAAAGTGATTGGTATACCAATCGAAATGTAGTAGTGTTTCCACCACTTTTGTTGAAAATACGATGGAAGTGGTGTTGATTAAACGAAAAAATAATCTACCCATAGTGTCAGTTAACCAACATATAGTCGTCATATTTTTGATGAATTATCGACATAAATATCCATAAATATCCGACATCGTTTCCTTCAAATGTATGGCAACCTCATCAGATATAGAATTTAAGTCCTCGAAAATGCGACAATCGTGAGTAGTTTAAAAAAATAAGTGATTGGTAGGGGTCACTCTCAAATGGATCTTAGCTTTAGTGGCTATCATGTGTCTCAGTTCATAAGTCTCCAAGCCATATGTTTTAATGTCAAATGTCCTACTATCCTATATTTTCAAGAGTTTTGTATATTTAAATGTTCAAAAGTATTTGACTAGGTTTTATATTTTTGTTTAGTAAGTTTTGTGATTGCTACATGTTATGTCTCATATTAAGTCTCCCAATGCAAAATAACACCTTATCTTGAGAAGTATTGCCCTTGAGTTGGTATTTAGCATTATTTTTATGAGAGTAGCCATCTTGAAGAGAGTTCCAAGGAAAACTAAGAAAAATGGCATAAGATACCCTCACACATGGTTAAAGAATAATATTTTAAGAAGGAATTTTGCATTGGATTTTAACAAATCCAAGTCAATGCTTATCCACTTTTTTAGCTCGTATAAATACACTATTGAAAGCAGATAAAGAACCAAGTAGATAGTTTAAAGAAGAGGTGCCTAGTACATGAAAAAATACTTTTTCCATTTTAGCTAGAAGAGGCATCATTACACTTCCCAGTTTGCTAATCTATTTCACAATTGCTACACATTTGTTTTCCAAACTATTTAATGGAAATCTATAAGCATTAATTTCATTTATGTTGCATGTTTGTCACATATAGGTATCAATTGTTTCTTTGCTACTCTCAAATAACATTCCTCTCTAATTAAAAAAAAACTCTCTACAACAACAATAACATTTTACTCAAACTATAAGCAATCAATTTCCATTAAAGAACCCCCACATTTGCAGAAATCCTAGCACCTACTACTACCTCCTACCTTTCTTCTCATAATTAAGGTGCAATGTGGATACACATTAAGCTTAAGAATGAAATATATAGAGGAGTTCTCACAATCATTACTATGGCAATCTCAAATGACATCATATCATAGGTTCAAGATGTAGATACCTCTCAATAAGATTGGGATACATTGAAAAATTGCTAAGAAACCTATAACACAAACCCTCAACACAAAGTGGCGAATGAAATGGAGGGAAGAAAATTGGCAGGAGTTTTGCTTCCACCCTTAAATCCCCAATATCAGTGAAGACTTCGCAGCAGAAAAACACCATTGTCATTTGATTACACTTCATATCCTTCGCACCCGATATTATTTTCTTTGTGAATTTCGTCCAAAAACCCTTGTTCTCTGCGGGGATTAACAAAGTAGAGAATACAGATGTTTGGCATGCAAAGTCAATCAAATGGAGGTTCTCTATTCTCATGAGGTGGTTTTATGCCCTCTCAGGCCACCCAAGTTAACGAAGGTGGTTTTTCCTCTATGAGGGTAAGCGGCTTTTCCTCTCAGCTTAGGCGGTTTTAGGGTTTTCAACCTTTGCATGTTTTGGAAGTTTAAGGAGCCCAACATTCAATCAAGCATGGATGGTTTTGCAGAAAAGCAGAACCAGCACCGAGCTTCTTCCATTGACGGTAAAACAGATATGCCAGGAAACCCAGAATCTCTCTGATAAGAACTCAAATTTTACAATAGATGGCGTTGACGTCAACAATGTAAGAACCGTTCTTAATTTTTACTGAACATTCAAGGTGTTTATGTATTATGGAATAAATTGCCTTACTATGTATGTCTTTTGGGTGTGCAAGTAACCCTCATTGGGATGGTCTTCAACAAGGAAGAGAGGGTTACTAATGTCTCATTTTATCTTGACAATGGTACAGGAAGAATGGAAGTGAAACGATGGTAAGCTATTATTATTATTGTTGCTGTGGTTATTTTGTAGTTGCCACCTAATCTGTCGAAGAGCCTTTCCCTCTTCCCTCCAATTGTGTTCTCTGTTAAGTGCAGAAGAAGATCTCAACCTAATAATATCTAAACCTGTATTCCTCAAAGATGAATGAGAATAAGTCCACTGTCAAGAGTCAAGACAGTTTCTCTAGAAGTAGATCAACTAAGCGAATTGAGGACCAATGGAACAGATTCTAAATCCTCTCCCATTTCTCTTGAGTCTTTCAAGTGGTCAATTTTTTACCATACCTTAGAAATTAATAAATTATCCATAATTTACAGTGTTCCTCTTTCAAGTGATATGGCTGAGCAATACTAGCATTTCTTTCATTACCCTGTTTGCTTCTTCCAGCTTATCATTTGTGTCAAGTGACCTAATGACAACACTAAAAGTCTTAAAGTTTGGCACTAGCCCATTTTTAATCATTTCATCATAAAACATCAATGCATCTTGCATTCTACCTTCCTTACAAAGCCTAATGATAGATTCCATATCCTGTGAACTGACATGAGTGGCCAAAACCTCCTTCAGAATTTCTTCATCTGTAATAGCTGCCAGCATGGAAGTTGTATCAATGTCATCATCATTGACTGACCTATAAAGTTGCACAGTACAACTTGAAATGCCAGAAGCTGGATTCTTTAATTCCAGTTCCCTTAATATAGTTGTTGCTTCCTGTATATTTCCTTCATGGTAAAGCCTTTTGATGAAATCAACAAATAAGATATCAAGATCTGGCCCAACAAACAAATTATCAGTTCCCACAGAATTCAATCTTCTAAAATATTCAGAGTATAATCTACTGTCAGTATTGATGCCAAGAAGTAAATCCCTCTCAAGTAGTTCTTCTACAAGTTTACTTGCTTCTTCCATCCTGCCTTTACTGCAAAGCCCATTTACATATTGGCCTAGCATTTTTTGTTGTACCAGTTTACATTTACATATCATGTTCCAACTTCCATTTTTATGTAGGCCAATATATGTCACAACCTGGAACAGTAGCAGTGGCACTTGGGCGTGGGCTCACAGATTTAAGTCTTCAATCTTGGGGCAATGATGAAGGTTTAAGAGAAACTTCGAGCTCTACGGTCATTATCTTAATGATTTTATGTAGCACAGGTCTTGGACTCTTGGATGGACTGGAAAACTTTGGCCCGAGCTAAGGGATTGTTGTGATCCAACAAAGCGACTATCCAGGCGCTACAAAAACTCATTAAAGATAATAATCTCCATAAAATGAAAAACATTATGTAGGGCTGCATTTGGAGATATTAGAAGTGGGTTGTGCTGTAAAAACTCATTAAGATAATGACCTCCCTAAAATGAAAAACATTATGCAGAGGTACATTTGGAGATATTAGCATTGACCTGTGCTGCATAAACTCATTAAGATAATGACCTCCCTAAAATGAAAAAAATTATGTAGAGGTACATTGGAGATATTAGCAGTGGGTGTACAATAACCCCATCTTTGATTATAATAGCAAAATGTGATACCTCTTCATGCATAAAAGAGCCCACTAGCCCCAGGCTTGAATGCAAGATGGTCTTCTTCAGATGTTGAATTTCAAAGGATCACTTGAATGAGCAATGGTTGGTCCTATGAGATCTCTTACAAGCTCATATTTTTCTCATGGTCATGCTTTATCAAGGCTTACCTACAAAGTCCAAGCCTTTCTAAGAGTGGGTCCACCAATGACAATTTGCTCATCAATGTTGGACAATGGTTGAGCAGAAATTTAAAAAATTTCATCTTTGCTGCTTGTATATCATAACTCTCTCATTTATAGCCTTCATAGGCATTGCATCTGGATCTTAGCTCTTTATTCATTCTAGAAATTTCATTGTAAGTGTCTCTACTTTTCAAAAGACGGTGTCTAATGAGGTAAATGCCCAAATCAAAGCTAAAGGTTTTTTGCTTGTACAAGATGCCAAAAATGTATCTATGTAGGCATTGCAGCCAACTTTCACCAAATGTGGAGGATATACCTGTGGCCACCATGAGACAGTTTGCTTCATGAAATTTGTATTCAATTTGCTTCATAGTTGTTTTTGCTAGTGGTCCAATTTGCTTTGTATTTGTTTTTGCAAAGCAACCTATGGGAGAGTTGAAACCATGATATTGTTAGTAGCTACCTAGGAATTATTGAATTTTTTATACAAGCCACCATTGACTGGAAATGTCATAAGATAGGATAGTATAATTTTTTAATATCCAACTAATGGCCAAAAGAAAGCTCAATAGGACATGGAACTAAAGACTGATACCAATCTGTAGGGGTCATGAAAAAATAGAATCATAATTGTATAATTTCCATGTAACAATACCTTCAGCAGTCTAGTTATATGGTTGTTAAGGCATATGTTGGCTGCCTGGCAATTCAAGAATTCAAATTAATAAAGCCTCCTCATTGACAGCAGTCTCTCATCATCTAATTATAAAGAGGATGTGCATATATTTGATGTTAATATATGTCAACTGGTATTTGGGAAGATTAATTCTTATTAAATCAACCCTTAAGGTAATCCTGGTCAATAGGCATACCTTGGCCTATATTCCCAAGGCATTCTGGAGAAAATTTGGGGAAAAAGCTATAGATTTATATGGTCCTCGATAAGGGAGAAAGAAGGCCTATCTCTAGTAAAATGGCAAGATCTTGCAAAGCCAAAAGAACTGGATTGATGGGGCCTATAAAACATATATCATTTCCAGAAAGCATTAGTAGCTAAGTGTATGGATAGATTTTGGAACCAAGTTCTTGTTCAGAAATATATAAAGACAAATACAGTAGATAGATTACAAACCCTACCAAATAATCCAACAAGCTTCTACCATATGGAAGGCAATGATTAAATCCTTTATATTGATTGGGAAGTAGCTAGTTTGGAGGGTTGGAAATGGGCTGAAGATTAGGGTAGTAATGGGACCCTGTATGGGTAGTGGTGTTGATTTCAAGCTCTATGAAACCCTTCATAAAGAAGGAATTTACAATATGGCTCAAGCACCTTCGCTGAGACCACATGGCAACAAAATTGGTAGCAAGGTAGAAGTTCAGAACATATGATCCTATAAGGGGCACAAGAAGGGGCAGTGGGAATCATATATTGACAAACTAAAACAGAGCCATGTGTGAATTTAGGAGACAAGATAAATTTGTCTGGTCCAAAACCAAATTCCTACCATCTTCAAAGCATTGATAGAAGATGTACCATTCTTCCAAAGCCAAATTCCCTCTTCTGGAAACAGTTCCCTCTATCAACATGAAATGTTAAAATGCTTTAAAGTTCAAACATTTCAGAAGCAATCAAAAATAAAAACAAAGTGTGCAGTTGTCACTAAGTTGAGTGGCTTTTCTTATACAGTATCCATTTGACAGTTATGAACCCCACTAACGTCAATCAGTTGCTGAAAGAGATCAGACATTCCATGCTCTTCTGTGACTCCCTCATTCACATTTATAACACTTTGTACCACATGATATACCCATGATTCTAAATAGCCTGTTCCTGTGGGAAGCTGAAAAGTTCCCCCTTGTGTAATCTGTATTAACTTATTTCTTATATTGAACATCAACCAGGATGGAAAGGTTGTAGAGTGGAGAATCATGTGCCAAAGAATCAACATCAGTCTTGAAATTAGCAAAGAACAGCAAACCAATTGTGTGCTGTTAAGTTCCACTGGAGGACAACTTACATTGCTAAGGGTAGAAAAAATATTCTCCACCATTTTGATTTTCTCAAATGCATTTGAAGAATGAAAAGCCATGAGAAGAACTTCCAAATGAAATAGGGATGGAATACTTGCACAAAATTCTTGGATATTTTGACCCTGTGGATGTCCTTATAATAAGAATGCGAGCTACAAGAACAAGAGTATCATCAGTATAAGCAAACCTCCCATCCTCTATAGAATGTTGCTACTGCTTCCTGTATCTTTCCTTAATTCCAATTCCCTTAATATAGTTGCTGCTTCCTGTATCTTTCCTTCATGGTAAATCCTTTTGATGAAATCAACAAATGAGATATCAAGCTCTGGCCCAAACGAGATATCAGTCGCTCAGTGGCATTGCTTGAAAAAATATATTTCAATGCCTTAATATATTTGCAACCGTTTGGGACACGAATGATATGATACTGCTCACATATTTGGCTTGTGGACTGTATATGGGGATTGTATTTAATGCCCCTTTTGGTCATTTTAATGAAATACAAACTTCAATAATGATAGGCGACATTGGTTAAAGGCTTACTCAGGGATATGCTTACTAAGAAATCATCCATGTAATGGGTTATAATGATAAATTATATTGATTCTTTATTTCCTATTTCAGTTCATGATTATGGTAACTTTCTTTTTTCTTTTGTCCAAAACTGAAAAATGGTGTTTAGATTGCTTCACTAGTATGTAGATTTCATACAGAGATTTCCTAGCCTATAATTTTTTCTACAAGGTAATTCTCTTTGTTGCTTGGTAAGATAAACAGTGTTAACATTTCAATCATGGTAATATCTTGTGTTCTACAAATTCAAACCATTACATATGTTGCTTGGTAATGTGTGTGGCTTTCTTACTTTAATAATTTATATAGATATCTGTAATTGCAGAGTTCAATCGATGAGTTGTTCAAAGGCTCACAGATGTTCAGAACTGTGCACAAACAAACCATTTCGCAAAGAGAAAAAAATCAATATTGTGAAGGTATGGAACAATATGCTACTTGCTATTCAATTTTGTATTTCTATGGAACAGAGTTACAATGTAAATCTTGAAAGTTTGTCTTTTCTAGATCGACAAACCGAGGATTACTGCAATGACAACATCCTCCTTCAGCATACCAACGGCATGTCACTCATGATCATTTCATTTTCTATCACCAGCCCATCTTCTGCAGTTTAACTAATGGTATATAAGGAGGAGCTAATGAGTAAGAGACTGGATTGCAATTTCACATATATCATCAGGATTAATCTCTGTTGTTGTTAGATAGATTGTGTAAAAAATCAATAGAACTAATAATCTCAATTTTTGTTGGACAGATTGAACATACATTCAATAATATTGACCTCTGCATAGACATTAAAATAAAGCAATATCTAAACGGGAAAGAATTAAAGAAGGCACTTCATGCAAACACTAGACTATATTGGGAACCCTACTCTCGGTATGTCTTATAGTATTCGTATATTTGTTTGCTTTTGTATTTTGGCATAGGCATTTTCTATTTCATTACTAAATAAATACGCACATGTAGATTGGTGTCCCCACTGTAATCAGTCTTCTGCTCTCAATGCCTCCTCAATCCAAAAGTATGTCATGTGGCAAATACATGAACAGTCTTACAAGCTGATATATCTCTTTCGGATTTATTGACAAGTGAATCCATTGGGAGGAACTTGATGAGGAGCATAACAATTGCTTCCTCAAGGAATTTGATAGGCCTCCTTAGGAGTCCATAGAGGTAGTGGCCTCCCTACTAACACACTAGGATTACTAATCCTAGTGAGGTGATTATGTTTCAAGGCTCAGCCTTCCACTCCAGGGCTCTATGTGCATGTGAGTGTAAATAAATTAATAATATCATGTATAATAACAGTGAGATACACCTATCTATCTCGATTCTTAACTTTAAATTTGTTAACATAGACATGGATGGGCATCAAATTCTTGAAGCTAACAATCTCAGATTTTTTGCAGTGCTAAAACACTGAAAACAAAATATTCCTGAAGAATTTTGAAGACCACTAGGGGAGTCCACGGAGGTAGTGGCCTCCCTACTAATTAATATATTTGGTTGTGGGGTGATATGTTTGTTGTCTCAGCCTTCCCATATATCCTCTATATGTTGTGCATGTGAATGTAATTATTAATATGAATAATAACAGAGTGATACCCCTATCCTACAGGTTCTAGAATAGTTTCTGAGATTATGCCCAAAATCGAGGTAGGTCATTGCAGTCTACAAATTCTTTGCTTTCCAATCCTTGGAACAATACCGCTATAACTAATACATGGAAAACAGATAGCTTTTTTTCAGTCATGAAATAGACTTTGTTTTCTTTTGAGACTACCATATCAAAAAATATCAATCTTATGTTTCATTTTTTAATCCTGTGTGTGAAGTTCTATTGCACTTTCTATCCTTGAATTCCTTATATGCATGGGATCAACCACCATGAATTGCCTCTCAATGATAGGAACTGGTGCTTTCTTTTCTACATGCGAGCGAGAGAATACATCACATGTTGCAGCCCTTGCTTCTGCATACTTACGAACAACTGCTAACATCAAGGAAATGAAAGAGAAGAAATTGAACCAGTTTTGCTTCATAGGGTAACATCACAATTATACCATACTTTTAGTACCTTGAATCCTGGAAATCTTATTGTCATAATGTGATTGCATAGACTAATGCTTTTGTGCATGGTAGTGTGCTGGACTGTAGACCTCACTTCGAGACTCAACTACCGAAAACTGTCCTGTGAAACTATTCAGCAGGGATATTCTAGGGAACCCGAGTGAAGGATGATATATCCTTCTGGGATATGGCATGCTTAATATCATCAAAAATAGAGATGGAAATCAGCAAACATAAGCACTTTTCTGAGTTACCAGTCCTAGCCATGCTTGTTGGATAGGTAATAAGTAGGCTTCCCTCCATTCAAAAGTTAACAAAGTTGTTTTTCCAAGGGATTTTCAGTTGTTTTGGTAAATGAATTTCAGTTTTGCACCTTTTGGTCTCTCTTAATAGATCAGGGGTTAAGAGGGATTTATGCTATATAATATTTTGGATTAGTCATATTGATGAATGAATGTGAATGCAGGTGATCAAACGTCCTAGTCTTACTCCAAGCTCTTCTAAGAGTTCTGGGCTGTTTACAATGTTCTTGGGAGAGCCAGTAGAATCACAGTGGAAGAATATAGAATCTCTGAATGTGGCTGGCAACTTGGGGCCTCTAGAAAGTATGCATGCAGTGGGTCCTTGCTTCAGTGCATGTGAATCTATGATTGAAGGGCCAGATGGGCCAGAGTTATGCATCTCCTTTACTTTTGCTATGCCTATGTACACCAGAGATCAAATGCACTCCTTTTCCACCTCTACTCTTGAATTGCTGTCCTCGGAATATTCAAAATCTTGAAGAAGAAACCTCTTTCTCTCTGTCCAAAATCAGAAAAATAATGGCATAGGTACCTTGGTGAAGACCCCGGTCTCGTCTTTGAGGTTAAGGGAATTGTCCACAGCTAAATGGTTTCGAGTTCTAGTTTGATTAGAATTATCAATAATGGTTTCATTGGGTCATGTTCATGTCAATTCAAGTAATTGGCCCATCTGGCCCGTCTTATGTCCTGTTTCTGATTCTGTTATCATTGCTGATCGAGAGCTTATATAAAAATAAATATGTTTTTGGTTTAGTTGAGGACAATTTGCCATTTATTGTTTTGGCATGAAGAGTCTAAAACATCCCTAACATTACTCACAGCAATATTGAGTTGACAAACAAAATAGCAAACAGCAAGGAAAATAAATCTTCTTTAGATGCTATAACAATGAAATATCTATAGGATTTATGGGTTTTTAGTGCTTTGAATGCCTCTTATAAAAATAAGTCACTTTGATGGGATGATAATAAAAGGAGGCTTGTGCTTGTATGAAATATCTTTAGGGTTTATGGGTTTTTAGTGCTTTGAATGCCTTACATCATAAAAATAAGTCATTTTGAGGGGATGATAATAAAAGAAGGCTTGTGCTTGTGCTCCTATGAGCAAGCTTAAAGTAGAAAAGTACTAAATATTACATAAATTAAGAGGAGTTTTTTGTTCAGCAAGAGATGTGTATAATTTGATGATGCTACAATGATTAGACCCTTCCTCTTGTGTATTTTAACAAATGCTTTCATCTTAATATATAGGTATTCAGCATCCCCGTCGCTATTCCTGGGGTTTGCATTTTTTTTTTTAAACTTATACAAAGCGTGGATACAGTGACGGCCAGGAGTGGATACAGAGGCAGCAAGGTGTGGATACAGAGATGGCAAGGCGTGGCTATAGCGATGTCTTATTCCTGGGTTTGCATTTTTTTTTTAAAACCTTATACAAAGCGTGGATACAACGACGGCTAGGCATGGATACAGAGACGGCTAGGCATGGATATAGAGATGGCCAGGCATGGATATAGCAATAGCTTAGACATATAACTAAATATAGAACATTGTCACTCTTGCAACGCAAATTAGGGGTCATCTCTATTGCGACGGAATTGTTTCCACAGAAAAAAAACACTTAGACGTGGCAATATCCATGATTTTCTCACTTGTACTAGTGATTTGTTTATGATTTGGATAAATTTATGTTTCCATAATTTCCTACTAAAGAAGTGGTGTTCAATCAAAATTAACCCCCTTGTGCAAAATTTGCATATACTTCACTAAGAAAAACCCTAGTCTTCAAGATTGTGCAATAAGACCATTTACAGGAAAATAATTCATGGTAGGGGGGCTCCCCAATAGAAATATGAAATATCTAATCTATCATCAATGGATTCAATACTAGATTCACGGTTTTGTTTCTATGGCCATTTTTTCTTGGCAACTCGGGGTCATTCAGAGACACTTTGAGAATTTGATACAGGTGCACAAAACCCAAATCGGGCAATGTAACCAGTTTCCTTCAGCTTCCCCAGATAAATAATCTAGCCATTGTGTATGTTTTCAATCTATCCATGGACACATAGGAGCGTTTGATTCAAAATTGACCACCTTGTGAAAACTTCACATGGCCTTCATTGAGAAAAAACCCTAGTTGCAGAGATGGTACAATATGACCATTTTTAATAAATTGAGTCATGGTAGGGTGGCTCTTCTACCTGAAACCATGCATTATGAGCCCATCAAAATTGATGGATTCATGACTAAATTCATGGTTTTGTTTCTATCGAATTTTTTCCTTGTGTTAGGATTTATAATCGTCCCTTATCCAGATATAGTCTGTTAGATCATTTACCTAACTTAAAAGTCATTTGTTATATTTTGGTGCCACTAGTGCCATTGCTGCCACCAGTGTTCCCCATTCATGCCATTAGTGTGCAAATGGGTGTCATCGATGCCAATCCCTACACTTTAGGAGCCACTCTGAGTGCCACTACCAACCTTCATCAGTTGGTTGTAGTTGGTAGGTAGCTATGCTAACTTATGCTCCAGCTACATTCACTTAGATGTCCTTCAGTTGAGTTAGTGCCAGTATTGTATGGTTGCATGGGAGTAGGCACCATTTCTCACCTACCTCATCATTTTAATTGGTTTAACTAATTGACAGATTGAATTAGATATTTGTATTAATACTATTGATATTCTATAGTGATTTAGACTATTCTAGTTTGCTAGTTAGTCAAGATTGAGTTGGTAGATTCAAATCCTATCCACATGATTTGAATTCTCCTTTATGTAACATTGTTGTATACTGCTGGGATTAATGAATATAATGTTGTAATTTACTAACCAATTTTAATCAGTTTTCTCTAAAATTTGTCTTGTTCAATGTACATTGTTCATTCCATTCCATTGCACAATTATAAATTTCAATTGCACTCATTTCCTGTAGATCAATGGTTCAATAATTCAAACACCTGGAACCCTAGGGCCATTCAGGGAACATTTGAGAATTTTATATGGTTGCATGAAATCCAAACTGGGAAGTGTAACCATGTTCCTTCAACTCCCACACATGCATCTAGTCATTGTGTACGTGTTCACATTTCCCATGGTAACCCGAGAGTGTTCACTTCAAAATTTCCCCCCTTGTGCAAAATTAGCATGTACTTCACTCAACAAAATCCTACTTCCAGAGATGGCACAATAGGACCATTTCCAAGAAATTGAGTCATGGTATGGGGTGTCCCATAGCTAAAAATTAGAATCCAAAATCCATAGGAAATGACATATTAATGATGACATTCATAGTTTTCGTTCTACAGCCATTTTATTTTGCACCATAGGTCCATTAAGGGACACTTTGTGAATTTGTTACACATGCACGAAAACTGAATCAGGAAATGTAATTGGGTTTAGTCAACTCCAAACATGCATCTGGCCATTGAGGATGTTTTCATTCTAGCCACGATGACCCAAGAACATTTCATTCAAAATTGATCCCCTTGAGCAAAATTGGTGTGGACTTAACTTAGAAGAACCTTAGTTATAGAGATGGTAGAATAAGACAATTTCCAGGAACTTGAGTCATGGTAGTGGTCCCCCCAGCAAAGAACCAACATCCCAAATCCATCATGATATATGGTTTCATGAGCGGAGTCATGGTTTTATTTTTATGGCTATTTTTCCTAGACACCTTGGGGCCATTCATGGACACTTTGAGAATTTTCTATGAGGGAATGAAATCCAAATCAATAACCATAACCATGTTTTTCCAAATCCCACACATGAATCTATCCATTGAATATGTGTTCACACTAGCCATAGTCACACCTAAGAATTCGATTCAAAATTGACCCCCTTATAGAAAACTGACAGGGACTTCACTAAGCAAAACCCTAGTTTTGGAGATAGTACACCAGGAACGTTTCTAGGAAATTAAGTCATGACATGAGGGTCCCCAAGATGAAACCCCACATCCTGAATCTATCAAAATTGAAAATTTTATACTAGAGTCACGATTTTTGTTCTATGACCATTTTTTCCTTGCTAACTCTAGACTCGTCTAGAGAAGTCTCTGTAGGTGTGAAAAACCTTGAGAAAGTGTACATGTCGATATGGAAGGATTGATTTTGACAAGATTTTGAAATGTTTTTAGTTTTTTTAGTGATACATGAAGGTACCTATGTAACTTGTTGAAGAATTGACTATTGAGAAGAAAGTTTGATGGATTCCTCATCTCCTGTACCCCGGATCCTTACACCCTTCAACTATGTTAATTGGAGGGTAGATATGTAGGTCTCCTTGCACAAGCTTGTCCTGTTTAGGATTAATGCAAGTAGAGAGATAGAGCCTCATCATCCTACTGAGAAAAATAATTTTTTGAATCGGTTGGACGAAGCATTTTCCTTCCTATGCACTCACATCTCTTGGGATCTTCTCTTTCACCTTGAGGGATTGAATTTTCCTAAAGAAGCTTGGGAGAAACTCGAATGATTGTTTTTAAACCAAGATGATATTTTAGGGAACGTATTGGAGAATGATATAATTGCATTGCATCCTAGCAGTTTCAAAACTATCCAACATTTTTCATAAAATTTAAGTCAATAGAATTGCAATGTAAGCAATGCAGAATAGAGAGGAAAGATGAGGAATCGGTTCTATAAGTACTAAGAAATCTTGGCTCAGTTTGCTTTGTCTTCTTCTCTACCTCCCATTCTGGAAGAGGTTCCATTCCAAATAGGAAGATGCCTTCTCTAGATGGGTTTGTTGATTCTTTAATACAGGAGCAAGATAAGTTGGTAATTCAAATGGGAGTGCCTCCAACATCCAAGAATCAAGCTCTTCTAATGTCAGACTCAACCAATGCAAAAGTTAAATGGAATCCCAAGGGGAAGGATCCCAAATCCTATTATTCAAATCCAAAAGAGAATAAGATATCTTCCAATAGAGCCTCAAGTTCCAGAAAAAAAATGATATATGTTCATACAGTATGAGAGGATTTCATCCAAAAAGTGAGTGCATGAAGAAGAACCTCGACCAGTTGAAAACACTCCTTGAAAAGAAAAATATTGCCCTTCCAAAAGGTGTAGATATGTCTAATGCTAGAGAGAAGACTCAATAATATCATAGTTTCCATGCTTTGAAATCATGAATCACTATGGTGAAGTATTACTTGATAGATTCTGGAGCATCCAACTAGATGGTTTCCTCCAACGAATCCTTCACCACTCTCTCTCTCTGAGGAGGACCGAGAACTCATATGGGAGATGAATCCCCAATCCTAGATGCTAGGAGACATTATATTAAAATCTATCATGATGATTTCAATAATGTACTCTATGTAACCTATCTTGCAACAAAGCAAGTTCTTCAAGGTGAAGAAGAAGCATAATCTTCAACACAGAGAATTCAAAATGAAGAAAGTGTCCTTCGAATGACTCCTTCACCTGTTTATACAGAAGATTATGAGATATATGATATCTCATATTGCCATATAGTTAATCTAGAATAATACATTTGAATCTATGTTATTGAAGAAAATATCTCCATCCATTCTATGCAAACATTCTCCAGTGATTGTTTTATTTTAAATTATGTGCAAAGTTTGCCAGTGATTGTTTTAGAAAATGAAGAGGAATTTGATTTCTCTATATCTAATGTTGTTACTGGTGCACATAAAAGTAACGTTTCTATTTTTTGGAATAAATTTCATATTTTATGATTTATCCATCAACTCTCCTTTATTTAGAGCTTCTAGCAAATTCCTACATGATTGCATGCACCGATACTCATAATTTTATTGAAGAAGGAGAAAATTGTTCATCTACCATTTCGGTGGGGCACTTGGAACCTTCTTTCCATACAATTGGATCTGATATGAACTTATTTGGTTAGAGTTTTAGTATTCAAGTGCCTCCAGTCATGCTTGTATCTATTATCATCAATTTTGGTGTGAAAAAACATGTACCGCAAGTCTCTTTCAAAATTGTTGCTAGGGATTTGATGTCATTTTTCTCTCATGAGGTTGTTGATATTATATTTTGTGGAACACTGGATATTTTTGAAAATATATCATATTATGGAGCTCAATAATTCTCTCTCCATAGTCCCAGGGCTTCTCTACCTTTCTATTTCATCCTATGCTCACCTCCTCACAGAACTAGTAAAGATGGAGACATTTTGCATTCGCCTGGACACTTGCTCCTAACACTTGGAGTTTATTTTACCTCACATGGTTTGATGTTAAAGGATGAAATATATCATTTTATTGCTATTTCTCCACATGTTTCATATTCTCAATAACCTTTTATCTCTCATCAGTTGATCTCAGTTGCTCTACATGGGTCCAGTTTTCATCTTGCAGTTGTCTATGTTCTCGAGTCAGTTTAGCATTTTCTTCTCGTTCCAAGGAGGAAAATTCCTCTAGACATAATCATTAGTTTGGAGAGGCTCACATTCACAATTATAGGATGGTGTTGCATAAAAGAACCATGATGATGCATAGTGCTGTAAATTGCAACAAAGTTTTTGCAAGTTATTTCCCAAAGAGGAAGATTTTTTTCCTAAGAATAGCTTGTATGTCATGTTCCTGCTTATTTTGAGGGAGGGGTTTCCCATGAGCTTGTCCCCATTTCCCTTAGTTTATTAAGCATATTTTTAATTCTTTTAGATTGTAATGGGTGAATTTTGGCCTTGTGTCCAGGGCCCACAGTTTTCTAAGTTAGGATTAAGGGGGGGTATTAGGATTTATCCTCCCTTGTCCATATCTCTATTATATAATTTTCCTAACTTAGGATTCATTTCCTAGAGTTTGGTACCACCGTGACATTGGCACCATCAGTGCCATTGGTGCCACCAATGTGCCCCATTGGTTTCATCAATGTGCCATTTAGTGCCACCAATGCCAATCCCTGCACTTTAGGAGCCACTTTGAGTGCCACCACCAACCTCCATCAGTTTCTTGTAGTTGGTAGGTAGTTATGCTATGTTATGATCGAATTAAATTCAGTTAGATGTACTTCAGCTCAATTATCCCCAGTATTGCATGGCTACATGGGGGTAGGCACCATTTTTCACCTATATCAATAGTTTAACTGGTTTAACTAATTGATAGACCGAATTAGACATGTGGAGTTATACTAGTGAGCTCTGATAGTGATTTAGACACTTCTAGTTATCCGATTAGTCTTGATTGAGCTGGAATATTAGAATCTTATCCACGCGATTTGAATTATCCCTTTATGTAACACTACTGTATACTGCTCGGATTAATGAAGATAATGCTGTAAATTTACTGATCAATTCTTATCAGTTTTCTCTAAAAAATTTCTTGTTCAGTGTACATTTTTCATTCCATTCCACTGCGCAATTATAACTTTCAATTGAACTCATTTAATATAGATCAATGGTTCAATAATTCAAACACCTAGCACCCCAGGGCCATTCAAAGGCAATTTAATAATTTTCTACATGTGTGTGAAACCCAAAATGGGAAGATTAACCATGTTGCTTCCACTCCCACACATGCATCTAGTAATTGTGGATGTGTTGTTGTTTCCCATGGTCACCTGAGAGCATTCAATTCAAAATTGGCCCCCTTGTGCAAAATTAGCATCGACTTCACTCAACAAAAACCTACTTCTACAGATGGTACAATAGGACCATTTCCAAGAAATTGAGTCAAGGTATGGGGGTTCCCATAGCTAAAAAATAGAATCCAAAATATATAGGAAATGAAATATTGACAATGAGATTCATAGTTTTGGTCCTATGTCCATTTTGTTTTGCACCATAGGGCCATTAAAGGACACTTTCTGAATTTGTTACAGATGCATGAAACCTAAATTAGGAAATGTAATTGGGTTTTGTCATCTCCACACATGCATCTTCCCATTGGCGATGTGTTCACACTAGCCACGGTCACCCAGGAACATTTCATTCAAAATTGATCCTCGTGTGCAAAATCAGCATGGACTTAACTAAGAAAAACCTTAGTTCTAGAGATGATATAATAAGGACAATTTCCTGGAAATTAAGTCATGGTAATGGGGTCCCCCAATAAAGAACCAACATCCCAAATCCATCATAAT
Source organism: Pseudotsuga menziesii (assembly GCA_001517045.1). Taxonomy (NCBI): domain Eukaryota; kingdom Viridiplantae; phylum Streptophyta; class Pinopsida; order Pinales; family Pinaceae; genus Pseudotsuga; species Pseudotsuga menziesii. The sequence goes on from LPNX010178469.1 coordinate 140,417, forward strand.
ATATGGTTTCATGAGTGTAGTCACGGTTTTGTTTGTATGGCTATTTTTTCGTGACACCTCTAGGCCATTCAGGGACACTTTGAGAGTTTGATACAAGGGAATGAGACCCAAATCGGACACCGTAACTAGGTTTTTCCAACTCCCACACATGCATACATACATTGTATATGTGTTCACATTAGCCATGGTATGACATAATCATTTGATTCAAAATTGACCTCCTCATGCAAAATTGGTAGGGACTTCACTGGACAAAACCCTAGTTTTGGAGATGGTACAATCAAAACATTTCTAGGAAATTGAGTCATGACATGGGAAACCCCCAGGTGAAACTCGACATCTTAAATCCATTGGAATTTACAATTTCATACAAGAGTCATGATTTTGATTCTATGACCATTTTTACCTAGAACGTTAGGGCTATTTATCGACACTTTGAGACTTTTCTACGGGTGCATGAAACCAAAATCATGTAATGTAACTGGGTTCTATTAGCTCCCACATATACATGTTTGCATTGTGGATATTCTCATGTTTTCCACGGTCACCCGAAAATGTTCAATTAAAAATTCACAACCGTATGCAAAATTGGCATGGCCTTCACTGAGCAAAACCCTAGCTTCAGATATGGTACAATAATACCACTTTATAGAAAATTGAGTTATCGCAAGGGATTCATCTGGTTGAATCATGGAAACCTAAATCCATCGAAATCAATGTTTTTTCAACTGAAGTCATAGTTTTGGATCTATGGTCATTTTTTACTGGAATTCTTCATCCATTCAAGGACACTTCCAAAATTTGATAGAGGTGCACAAAACCCAAATTGGGTGGTGTAACTACATTCTTCCATATTCTACACATCCATATAGTTGTTGTGGATGTGTTCACATTGTCCACAATCACTTGGAGCATTCAAGTTAAAATTCCCCCCCTTGTGCAAAATTGGCATGACCTTCACTGAGCAAAAACTTCGTTCTGAAGATGGTACAATAGGAAAATTTTGGGGAAATTGAGTCATGGTACATGGGGGGAGGGGATAGGTAAAACCTGGCATATCAAACCAATCAGAATAGACTTCTTCACAACTGGACTACGTCCATTTTTTCATGGAACCTCGATGCCATTAAAGGGAACCTTGATAATTTTGTGAGAATTTTCTATGGGTGCATGAAATAAATGATGTAAAGATATATGTCATGCATTTAATATTTCATGTGAGAATGCAATATCAAGGACATTTTTTTGTGATTTGAGATCATTTCTATTTATGAAAACTCAATATTTGACTTCACATAAACGCTCTTATAGCATATGTTTAAAGACATTGGAAATTGTTGTTTTAATCTTAGGTTGAAAATGAGTATACCATACATTCCTATCATTCCATCCTTCACAACTTGATAAACATTTAACAATTTACCTAAGCTGTTGTCTCTTTAACAATTTTTCATGATTTCTTTGGATACTAAAATAGTGCATGTCATGTTGTTGTGCTAGATTATTGTGGCTGCAAATTACGGTTTCTAGTGCTAGTTGCAATGTATTCGCAACGTATTCCTCCAAAGTTCTTAATAAAAATAGGAGGAATATTTGGAAATACCAAAATACATTACCAAAATCTGACAATGGAATTCATGTGTTCAACATCTAGTTTTAGGAATAATTGGCCTCCTTCATTTACATTTTGTGATGCAGATTCTATGTACATATTTAATATGAAGAATCACTTGACAACTTACAAATCATCTAACAGTTCAATAATGGGAATAAAAAATTGATATGTGATCAGTAAACTATTACTAGAGCATTGACCATTGAATGTTTTTTCATTTGAATGAATTGTTCCATTAGAAATTTTGTATGCCTATACATTAAATGCACCAATTTTACTATATTATATGTCATTTATATGTTCACTTGAATTGTACAAATTGACATCGATGGATGTATATTTTCAAAAGTGGTACCCATTCGTTTACAGTGCAAACTAGGATTTAGAATACAAGCTAGTGTTTGCACAAGCTAGGGCATATACAAATTCAATGATATGAGTTAGGTTTCAGATATATGTTAGACTACAAAGGTAGGGTTTAGATACAACCTAAGGTTTCTAGAATTTAGGGTTTACATATAATCTAGGGTTTGTATGAGCTAGGTATTATATAAGCTAGGGATTCTACAAGTACTAAATTACAAGTATTTATTCCAAGGTCTAGTAGGTTAGAGAATGTTATGTGGTTTAATTTAGTGTAGACTATGTTATATCAAGGTAGTATATGCTAGAAATGTTTAGTGTAGGCATGGTAGGGTAGATAAGATAGTTACTCTTTGAGAATGTTTGATAGTAGATATTTGTCAATGGTGAAATTTCATTTGATATTTTAAAGTGATTGGTCAACCTATGGCTTATAGGAACTAGGGCTTAGCCTACAATATAAGTTTTACAGTGTGAAGTGGGAGTTAGACTACACACTAACATTTAGATACAATCAAGGGTTTCCAGAGCTAGGGCTTCTACATGGTCAATGATATAACTTAGGGTATAGATAAAATTTAGACTACAAACTAAGGTTTAGATAGAAGATATGGGTTGTGCAAGATAGGGTTTATATACAAGATAAGGTTTGTAAAATATAAGGCCTCTACAAGATAGGGTTTCTATGAGCTAGGGATTCTAAAAGATAAGGAAGATAAGGCTTCTACACGTATTAAATTAGAGTGGTTTATGCAAAGGCATGGTGGGTTAGAATAGGTTATGTGGTTTAAGTTAGTGTATATTACGTTATATCAAGATATTCTAGGTTATAAACGTTTAGTGTTTGGGAATTGTAGGGTAGATAAGATAGTGGAGGGTGGAAGGTAGTGTAGGTTCAGATAAGGTAGACTCTTATAGGGATGCATAAGCTAGATATGATAAGTTTGGGTATTTTTTGTAGGGTAGGTTGTATTTTTTGTAGGGTAGGGTGGATAGTGGGGTGGTTTAGGCTAATGTATGATTGATTTAAGTTTGTTTTCTTGATCAAGGTAGTTAGGGTATGCCAATGGTTTAAGTAAGTGCAAAATAGGTTATATTAATGTAGTTTAGTATCTATGCATATTTAGCAGGTGATTTTAAGGTATTAATTGATATTGGGGTAGTTTAGGATATATTAAAGAAAATTTTCAAGACTAATATATTAAAATTAAAAAGATATATTCAAGTTTTCCAATAATGTAATTACTCTGCAAGGATATAATAGATTTATTCATTTTATGATATTGTTTAATTAATATTACCATGAAAAGTAAGAAAACATATATAATATTGCAAATGACAATCTAGCATTCCTCTTTGTCCTCTTTTCACACAAATCCTATTACTGTAGATTAAACTTTTCTATATTGATCCCAGGTTACTATATAATATCCTTAAGATAAGTGACTATATTATGCCACTAGATATCAAAATTTATATATTTCGTCATGAACAAAGTCAATGACAAATGCTAAAATAAATAAAAAAGATTATTGTTCCAAGATGTTGTATGGGTCATTTAAATAAATTATATTTTGAATATATCGAACTTTAGAAGAATCACTAATGATAGTATCATATGTATGCCTCATAGGTTTTTTATTCACACCATTCAAACTCAACCATGTGGATTAAAAGCATAATTTTGTTCATTAGGAAACTAAAGACAACAAGAGACAACAACATGAAAATAGAGACACCATCCATATAAAACACATAAGTGAAATCCATGTACATCCAAGCTACAAAAGTCGTCCAAAATTGAAAATGTTTTGGCAAAAAATTGAACATGGTTCCCATTGTACACATAATGGAAACTAGTGCCCTATAAAACGTTTGGAAAATCACACCCTAGATACAAAATACATGTAAAATCATGCCCAAAAATGCCACATCGTATATAATATGCATAACATGGTATCTAAAGAATCCTTCACCAAACAGATTTCCCAGGCGCATCTACGAAATTAATCTTTCTCTTATTGGAGCTAGAGGAATCTCAAGAATTCTTCCATCTAGGAGTAGGCTATCTCTCTAGGATATGAAGCAAATACAATAAGATATTATTCTTTCATGCATTTGTAACAGTTTACACTTATTTAAACTAAAATTATAATTCAGGTCTTAAATAAATCTTCATCAATGGGAATGGAAGTCATGAGGTGGATAGACTCCTTGATCTACTGATCCTCTAAAAAGTGCCACCATGCAACATTTACAACAATCAGTTCATTGAAAAACTTAGTTGCATAAAATATTTTTTGTTAATTCTTCACAATATTTCCATAAATTAATTTAACTCTCATCGTGAACAGCTCAAGTAATTGAGATGATTGGGATTCAAGTTTAGGAGGTCTAGAAACTGGATGAACAACATGATCTCATGCATTCATGTGGGGGAAAGATGTAGTTGCAACAAATACAGATGCAACCATTGTATATGTATGAATGAAGGATGCAAGAGAAGTTTTGACAATAGTGGCAGGAATAAGGTAGGGTGGAATAGGGCATGGTGGTAGAAGGTGGACAAGGATGTGGTGTAAGATGAACCCCTACCAGTTGTAAAAAAGAGGGGACTAACATGAAGGGTGAAAGGGGGTTTCGAGGGATGATGGATGGGAGGGAGGTCATGAATAAGGGGAGGAGGATGGATCCAAGGGGGGATGTGGATGAAGCGAGGGGGGGCGTTGATGGAAGGTGGAGCATGGATGAATGGGGGATTCTATGTGGAGGTGGGAGGATTGACTGAGGGGAGAGGCTAGATGGAAGAGATATGGTGGATAGAGGGAGGGGTTTGGATGGAAGGGTGGTAGGGGGACTCATGGGAGAGGATGGAAAAATTGCACGGAAGTGGGGAGTTGGAATGGAAGAACTTGCATATACATTTTTAATATTATATTTTAGGTTAAAAAATAGAAATAAACCATAGTAAGTAAAAAATATACAAATTTAAAGTTTTCTTTTAACTACAGATAATACTTGTGTGTATGGTGACCTACTGACCCTTCGCGGAGATGGATGGTCATTATAGTATATTTATACACGTGGACCCTAAAATGCATGCACGATATGAAAACATAAAACAAATAATTATTTATTAAAACAAAACATAAAAAACAAAATTCACTAAATACCACTTTAAAGCATATTGGGAACTATCACTGTGTAAGTAGCATACATGCACAATTTTGACATTTAGTGTAGAATGTATAAGTCTCCTAGTTTATATTGATTGAATGAAATATAAAATATACAATGAAAATGAACATTGTCTTTATGCCTACATGGTTTCCATAGAGAAAAACAAGAGAAACTTCTAGATCAAAAAGCACATAAGGAGATCCTACATTCTCCCAAGATGAAGACGACATCTCGGCTTTAAATAGTTGTACATTGAAATAACAATTTAAGTTAGACACAAATACTTTAAAATTACCTAAATAATTTAATATTACTTTACAAATAATCAAGTGATTATTGAACACAAATTAAAAGAAATTCTAACCGACTTCATATAGTTTCCTTTGATTGGGCTAGGGAAAGTGTGCTTGTAATGGGGAAAAAGATGTGCCACTATTCTTGTTGAACTGGAAGGCCCAACCTAGATAACACAATACACTGTTCTCTCTTGACTCTATTGTGAAGGAATTTCACTTGATTCTCTGTCGGGATCAACATGACTCTCTACTACTATCACGTCCCCAACCCTTACTCAGTAGAGAGGACACAACTAACCTCTATCAGCTTGGGAAATCTAAGCCCCCATGAACATAATACATATATAAAATGCATTGAACTTAAAACATACATAAGTATAAATAGATGCATAATGAAATCTACAGTCGAAGCAAATCATTCATTCAACACATCCATGCATTCAACATGTTCATGATAATTTCATAATAATTCATAAGCAAATACAATTGCAAAACTTAAATGAACAAGAATACTTATCTTCAGAGAATCTTGTCCCACAACCAGCTATGTTCCTACAACCTTCCACCCAACCATAGACCAGTGTCCTCTTTAATCTCTCAGCAACACTGTCACCCCAGAGCTGGGAATTATTTTCCCCAAGGAATAAGGAACATTAACAGACTTTCCCCATAGCTAAGGATACAATAAAACTCAGTAAAGACAACGTAGTTGGGTTTATGATACTTACACACACAGTGGTTTACACCTATAAAAATTCACATCTGACACAACCAAGCCAACGGATGGGTTTATCATGCTACCATCCAAGCCATCATTCCAGTTGGGTTTATTAGGATGCCAAGGACGTGGAAAGACTGACTACTAAGCTAGTGAGATCAAACCCAGAGCTGTGAACACCCACACTGAATCTAGCCTAATGTCTAAAGAATTACACATGCAACAGAAGGAATCATTCTCTTCTTTGCTACATAGTCCCTCAGGCCATGCCTTCCCTTCGAGTGTTATTTAGGGCATGAAAGGAATAAAACCAACCTTCTAGATTGGTCTGTGAGGTTATTTCACACACTATAATTATCAAGCAAGTATAGAATCTATTTTCATTCCTTCAATCATTTCAAATGCCAAACGTGGATGCACACATAGTGATCTCAGTCCAGGTATTACATACAAACACACAAATTTAGAAATTTTTTAACATTACCGGAGCCAGACCAGCTGCTCCAAATTACAAGAATGAAAACGTTGTCGGTCTTTCAAAACAAAGACACAAAATAGGATTCAGGGAAATTGTGTTTGGGAAAACAACTAACAGACATGAGAAAACATGAGAAAGAACAAAATTTTCGAATAGGGGAAAAATCATAACAAAAAAAACGAAAAAATGTGAAGGATTCACCAGACAAGAAAAATTCCTGAAAGGTTCAGACACATAATGGTTTTGCTTGCTTGTTGCTGCATGAATGTTCAATTGGTTTTCCAAAAACTTTTTGTTCAATCCAAATCATGAGGGAAGGTGAAACGCTGCCGCATGGGGGAAAGGTGCTCATTTTTTGTGTTTTCATGCCCAAGAAATACAAAAAACGTTTTTCCCAAAGTGGGGCTCTACCCAGTTCGAATTTCCCCACTCTTCCAATCCCCCACTCCCTCATCCTTAGGAAAAATCATGCATCCATCTCATTTAGTTGCATTGACATAGCCGGATTTGGGTTTGTAATTAAAAAGTGCATTTTAACATGATGTCTATCTCTTTAATGTTCAACTCGCAATAAAAAAAAAACATCATCCACATATTAATTTCTGAAACATAAACACTAAAACAATGGTGGGGCATTTTCCTAGCTCCACACCATGATTATTTACATCATAATATTTAAATGCAAACGGGGTCAAAAATGGGGTGTTACATTCCCCTCCCCCTTGAATAGCACTGTCCTCAGTGCTTTACAACATTGAACAAAACTGCTTGCTGGTACTGCCCTCAACAATCTGCAGATTCGAACAAAAATGGATGTGCCAATGGCATGGAATCCTCCAACTCCCATGTAGCTTCTTAAGGATCATAGTGCTCCCATTGCACCTTCACCTATCTTATTGCTCAGTTCCAGAGCATTGTGACCTTCCTGGAGAGGATGTGCATAGCCTCGATTTCGAACAATCTCTATGGTTCCACCTATATCACATCACAATTTATTACATTGTCAGGATCATGTACATATTTCTTAAGTAAATAAACATGAAAAACATTATGATCTCTAGTGCTAGAAGGAAATGCAAGTCTAAATGCAAATGTCCCTATTCTTTCACACACTTCAAATGGCCCACGGTATCTAGGTGACAACTTGGCACAACTTCCAAGATTCAAGGAACTCTTCTTTGCCTTCACTCTGAGGTAAACATGATCCCCAACACTGAACTCTTTGTTCAACCTATGCTTATCTGCATAGGTTTTTTGTCCATCCTAGGATGCCTTCAAATTCTACCTAATCTTTACAAATTCTTGCTCCATCTGTTTGAGAAATTTTAGACCAAGCACAACCATGTTCACTAGACTATACCAAGTCACTGGTGTCCTACACCTTCCACCATACAAAGCTTCATATGGACACATCCCAAGGATGCATGCTGCCCATTGTTATAAGCATACTCTACCAAGTGTAAATAATCTTCCCACCTGGTTGGTTTGCCCATCACATACATGCGAAGCATGTCTTCCAGCACCTAGTTAACTCTCTCAGTATGTCCATCGGTCTAAGGATTATAGGCCATGCTGAATTTCAACTTGGTACCCAAATATGCAAACAACCCCTTCCAAAAATTGGAAGTGAAATAGACATCTCTGTCAGAGACTATTTCCTTGGGAAATCCATGCAGTTTGAAAATATCCTTCATGAATATCTTTGCAATGTCATAAGTCTTATGCATAGACTTGACTGGTATAAAATGTGTTTCCTTTGTCAACTTGTCCACCACAACCATGATGGAATCATGTTGTCTCGAAGTCATTGGCAATCCTATAATAAAATCCATGGAAATAACTTCCTATTTTCATTCTAGAACCGAAAAAGGTTGCAACAAACCTCCTGGATGTTGATGTTCAACCTTAACTTGCTGACACTTCATGCACCTTGAAATATATTCCACCGTGTCCTTTTTCATTCCTGGCCAAAAGTACTACTTTCTAGCTTTAGCAATCGTCTTTTGATATCCTGGGTAACCAGAATATGGAGCTTGATGGATTTCATCCATAACAACCCTCCTCAAATCTGCTACATTTGTAATATAAATTTTTTTCTTATAAGTAAGAAGTCCATATTCATCCAATTTATATCCCTCATATTTATTTTCAAGGTTTTACTACTGCAACTTGTCATTGACTTGTGCATATAATTCATCTTCAGCAACATGATTAGAAATTTGCTGCCTCAAATCTGATTGGAAAATACTAATGGATTCCACATGCATTTCCTGCACCTTTTTGCTGAGTGCATTAGCTACCTTATTCTCTTTTCCCTTTATTTGCTTGATTTAAAATCAAACGCACATAAAAACTCCAACCATCTCACTTGCCTAGCATTTAGAGTAGGCTGATCAAACAAATACTTTACACCACAATGGTTTGTCCTTAACTCAAATATTCTACCCATAAAGTACGGTCTCCACATCTTGAGAGCATGTACTATGGATGCAAGTTTTAGATCATGAGTTGCATAGTTCTTCTCATGCTCCTTCAGCTTTCTTGACTCCTAACATATCATGTGGTTTTCCTACGTAAGAACTCCTCCAAGTCCTTGACTGCATGCATCCGTACATACAAAAAAATCTTTCTCTTGGTCTGCAAATTTTAAGACCGGTGCACTTGTGAGAAGATACTCCAACCACTGGAAACTTTATTCACACTTTGGGGCCCATTCAAGCTTTATTCCCTTCCTTTGAGAAGAAGTGATAGCATGTGCAAACTTGGAGAATCCTTCAATGAATCTCCTATAATATCCTGCAAGCCCCATAAAAGATCTTACCCCTGTCACATTATTTGGAGTAGGCCAATTCTTAATAGCTTCAATCTTATCAAGGTCTACAGATATACCCTCCTCTAAAATAATGTGACCCAGATACCGAATTCTATCCCTATAGAAGTCAAACTTGCTTAGCCTTGCATATAGTTGATGTTCTGTGAGCAATTGCAATGTTAGTCTCAAATGTTGTTCATGATCTTCTTCATTCTTAGAATAAACAAGAATGTCATCAAGGAAAACAACAATGAATTTGTCCAAATACTTGCTGAAGACACTATTCATAATTCACATAAGTTTTGTCAGTGCATTTGTGAGACCAAATGGTACAACTACAAACTCATAATGTCCATACCTTGTTCTGAAGACTATTTTATGAAGTCTTCGTCCTTGATTCTCACCTTATGGTAACCAGACCTCAAGTCAATCTTGGAAAATACCTTTGCTCCTTTCATTTGATTAAAGAGGTCATAAATTCTTGGCAAGGGATATTTTTTCTTCACCGTGACTTTTTTCAGCTGCATGTAATAAATACACAATCTAAGTGCACCGAATTTCTTCTTTACAAAGAGAACTGGTGCTCCCCAAGGAGACATGCTTGGCCTGATATACTTTTTATCCAACAATTGTTGCAGCTGCATGTTCAACTCTAAAATTTCTAGTGTACTCATTTTGTAGGGTGCTCTTCATACTGGTGCTGCTCCTGGCACAAGTTCAATTCTGAAATCTATGTCCTTCTTTGGAGGAAGTCCTAGAACGTCATGAAGAAGAACATCCTTGAAGTCTTGCAACACATGATAATATTTCAACCTAGGAGTTTCATTCTCTAAAGTCTCCTAAATATGGGTTGCATACAACTGACAACCTTTTCTACAAATCTTCTTTAACTGCATCGCTGAAATCTGCCTTACCAAGATTATGTTTGGAATGCCTCTTACAACTACTGTGTTCCCTTCTTCATCCATGATTTAAAAAGTCTCGTTATAACAGTCAAGCTTCACTCTGTCAAATTCTAACCAATCCATTCCAATGAGAACATCATAGGAACCAAGTGGTAGAACATTCAAATCTACACAAGTGATCAATCCATTCATCACCAATGGACATTTCTCCACCACTTCATTAACTTTTCTCGTAGTTCCAATGTCTAGATGAACTAACCAAGACTTGCTATGCTTTACCTTCCTAAGAACACAAACCTCCACTAATCTAGGCGCAATATAACTGTGAGTAGAACCAGGGTAAATCAAAATCGAAATAGATTTCTCAACAATATTACCTGCAACTTCAACCATCGTTGATTGGTGATATTCATGACAATATTACAGTGATGCATAAATTCTAGGTATGGCTCTTGCTACTTGTCCCACTGTTTCTACCTTTTGAACATTGTATGCTAGCCTTGCATTTTCATTCTCAAGTGGATAGTACTTGCGCATGTGGGGTCCTCCACATTTCCAACATTGGCGTGGTCCTCTGTTCTACTGTGGATATTTTTCCTTCTCTCCCATTGCTCTAGTTCAATGCTTCTCAACTTATGTTGGTTGCTTATGTCAATTCCCTAAGTTAGAAGGTTTGTAACCTTTCTTCCTTTGTTCATACTTCTCACTCCTTTTGTCCTTCCATGTTTTCTAGTAATTTGGTTTGTTCTTGCTATTCTCATAGCAATACTTAGCTTTTCTTATTGCTTCTTCCAGAGTCCTAGGTTCATAGAACTCAATTCAGTCTATGTAGGACTGAGGTAGTCCACTTAGAAAACGTTGGATCTTTACCTTCTCATCTTTAGTATACCTGATATACCTCAGCAATTCCAAGAAATTGTTTGCATATTCCTCCATGGTTTGCTGTCCCAATATAAGCTCATGGAACTCTTTAATATTGTCATCATAGTACCTGTCAGAGAGGTACTTCTCCTTGAAATAATTATGGAACTTCTTCCACACAATCTTCTTTTCATTGATCTTATTTACTTGTATGAAATGCGCCCGCCATATGGATGGTCTTCCAGTCAAATTGAAAATTGATACTCTATCTTTCATATTTCAAGAATAGTCTTGGACTTGGAAATATTTCCTCATTCCAAGAAGACAAGCTTCAGCTTCTTGACCAGTCTTTACCTCACCATTGAAGGTAGGCATCCTTGCCTTCTTGAATTCATCTCATGAGTGGTTCTGGTAGCGCCTCCTTCGTTGATTCTCATGAGAAGAAGAACTTAAATATCTAGTGGATCCTTCAGAGTCAGATGACTCACTAGGTGATCTCTTTCTTCTTCTTCTAGTGTTCTTACTCCCTTATGGATTTTCTATTTGGTCCTCAGAGTTCATCTTTATTTGAATATCTGTAAAACTTTACAGCATGGTTGCATTCAGCTGATTCTACTCCTCTTGAGCCTTAACCAATCTTTCATTATCTTCCTTGTAACTCTACATCTCTTCCATTAGGATTCTTATGGTGGCTGCAAAATCTGGGGGAGTCTCTTGCAATATTATCCCATTAGACTCTATCTCGGCATTTCCAACTTGGAAATTTCCCCCATAGCATCTTCCTCATACTTGTTGGGGTTCTGTACATCATCATGCATGTTGTCGGTTCTCATGGATGAACCACAACTCACTTTACCCAATTGCACTATCTGGAATGTTGCTTTGAAGGTGACTATGATTCTGCAAAATGTGTTAATAACATGGCTTGTTAAATTATAAATTTATAGCATTCTCAGAAATTCATAACTACTTACCTTCACTTGAAAAAATAATGCATTGAAAACCTTGCCAAAACACATAATTTTCGTTCACAAAGAATGACTGTCTAAAGGGGATGACAAGGGTCGAGGGGGCTTGCCAATCTGGTGCATGAATAGACTTCCATTTTTCACTTTTTAGACCCCTAAAAATCCCACTGAAAACCTGCTAAAAATCCTTGTTTCGGAGCAAATTTTAAAATTTTCACCCGCTGTATCGGAAAACAATTTTATACTTTCACCCACTACAGTGGCTTGATCTTCATCTTCCATTTTTTGTAGCAGCTCCATATTTTTTTTCCTTTCACCATTTCATCGGCTCCATCTTCTTTTTCCTTCTACCCCTGCATCGAAAGACTTTCCTATCTTCATCCGTCATAGCGGCTCTTTCCCAGTGTTCCATTCGCCGTAGCGACTCTTTCTTTTCTTTCTTTCCGCCACCATCGCATTGGCTTGATCTTCAAATTTATTCTACTACGTATCAGCTCAATTTTCCTTTTCCTTTTTCTGTTGCGGCTCGTTCGTCAAATTTCTACCGCTGCACATCAGCTCGATCTTCAAATTTCTTCCACCGCGTAGCGGCTCACTTTCATTTTTCTTGTCGCCGCCTTTGCGACTTTCTCCTTGGGATCCAACCGACGTTGCGGCTCAACAACCAATTTCCACCAGCCATGAATCAGTGCTTCTCATCTGACATGGAATAATTTTCATACTTAGATAAATTTCCAAAAAATTTCGTCGACTCGTCACACCCAACGCCCGTCGGATTGACTCACCTGATGTTCATCATCTCCTTCTGGGCAAACCAGCCCGCTACAGTGGATCACTATTTTATTTTATGCCACGACTACAGCTCAATCAAAAAAATTATCCCTCTGTGTCAGTAAATAAATAGATTCATAGCCGCTGTTGTGGCTCTCTTCAGGTTTCTTAGCCGCCACACAAATAATTATTTTCTCCAATACTTAGAAAAATCATGCTTACGGAAAATTTCAAAAACCATTTCCTATCTACCTATTCTTTCTATATGAGCATAGATGTTGGTTCTTCATGGTCCATTGAGGCCCAAAGCTACAACCAATGCTTTGATACCACACTGTCACATCCCCAACCCTTACTCAGTGGAGAGGACGCAACTAGCCTCTATCAACCCGAGCAATCTAAGCCCCCATGAACATAATACATATATAAAATGCATTGAACTTAAAACATACATAAGTATAAACAGATGCATAATTCAATCTACAACAAAAGAAAATCATTCATTCAACATGTTCATGATAATTTCATAATAATTTATAATCAAATATAGTTACAGAACTTAAATGAACAATAATTCTTATCTTTGGAGAAGCTTGTCCCACAACCAGCTATCTCGCTGCAATGTTCCACCCAACCATAGACTAGTGTGCTCTTTAATCTCTTACCAACACTATCACCCCTGACCTGGGCATGATTTTCCCCAAGGATTAAGGAACACTACTAGACTTTCCCCATAGCCAAGAATACAATAAAACTCAGTCAACCCCACACAGTTGGGTTTATCAGACTTACACAGGTAGTGGTTTACACTTAGTCAAATTCACATGAAACACAACCAATCCAACAGATGGGTTTATCAGGCTACCAGCCAAGCCATCCTTCCAGTTCGGTTTATCAGGCTGCCAAGGAGGTGGAAAGACTGACTGCTAAGCTAGTGATCTCAAGCCCAGAGCTATGAAAACCCACACTGAATCTAGCTTGATTTCTAAACAATTACACACCCAACACAAGGAAGCATTTCCTTCTCTGCTACACAGTCCCTCAGGCCATGCCTTCCCTTCTAGTGATATTCAGGGCATGCAAGGAAGAAAACTAGCCTTCTAGATTGGTCCATGAGGTTCTTTCACACACTAGAATTATCAAGCAACTCTAGAATCTATTTCCATTCCTTCAATCAATTCAAATGCCAAATTTGGATGCACACATAGTGATCTCCATCCTAGGATTTATAAAAACGTAGCATACGCCAAGGATTGCATACACACACAAAATTTTATGAATTTCTGAACATTGCCGAAGCCAAACCAAATGCTCCAAATTACCAAAACGAAAATGTTGCTGGTCTTTCTAATCAAAGACACAAAAATCATATTCAAGAAAACAACTAACATACAGGAGAAAACATGAGAGAGAACACAATTACTGAACAAGGGAAAAATCATAACAAAAAAAGAAAAAACGTGAAGGATTCAGATCACCAGGCAGGAGGAATTCCTGAAATGTTTAGTCTCATAATGGTTGTTCTGTCTTTCTGCTACATGAATGCTCAATTGGTTTTTCGAAAACGTTTTGTTCAATCCAAATCGTGAGCGAAGGTGAAATGCTACCGTATGAGGGAAATATGGTCATCTTTGGTGTTTGCTTGCCCAAGAAATTCAGAAAACAATCTTCCCAAAGTGGGGCTCTACCCAATTCAAATTTCTCCACTCTTCCAATCCCCCACTCCCTCATCCTTAGAAAAAATCATGCCCCCATATCATTTAGTTGCATTGACATAGCCGGCTTTGGGTTTCTAATTAAAAAGTGCAATTTAACATGATGTCTAGCTTTTTAAAGTTTAGATAGCAATAAAAAAAATACCATCGACCACATCTTAATTTCCAAAACATAAACATTAAACCAATGGTGGGGAATTTGCCTAGATCCACAACATGATTATTTACATCATAATATTTAAATGCAAACGGGGTCAAAACCAGGGTGTGACAACTACATTTGTTGTTACAAACATGGGTTGTCTAAGGAGACTGAGTGCAACTGTCCTCATTTAACCCCTGATACGATAAAATATGTGGGGTAATTGATGTGTCTGGGGAAGGGGGTTAGGCTCACTCCTAGGAGTTTTTCTCCCTCTCAATGGATTCCTCCTAGAAACATGATGATATTGGGTGGAGCCAAGCCCAACACCCTAGAACTCCATAATGTCAAAATAGTTGACATGTAAATTGAGTGCAAACTCATCCCATAGTTGTCGCATAAAATATTGTGGAACCTCACTATTATTTCTAGGAGGTTTATCATAAACCATAAACCACATATTCATCCATTTGTCTTTCCAATCCATGCAATTACGTAGATTTATAATACCTGGTTGTCACTATGTTATGGGATTGTTGAATATATTATATAATATGGCATTAGTAATATTAAATACTTGTATATCTTCCTTAGAACCGTCGATGGAATAATACTCTCCCATCCTAGCTTTATTTTCAATGATGTATGTTAACTAGCGTTATGCATGGTTAAGAGAATAAATTGAGCTCTCGACTGAAATGGAAAGGGACGGCCGAGATGGTTCCCCTACGATTCTTAATTCTTGGGTGTACTCTCTCATTTGTTTTACATGATGGCTCAACGTATCCTAGTTCAAATTTTGGTGGGTTTTTATTTTATTTTGTTAAATGTTTTGATTGGGTCGAGCATTTATATTTTCTTATGCTTTTTGTTTTCCATCGAATTCCATGTTAATGTTTTATTCATTCATTGTAGAGGTTTATCATCTACAAATGAAAAAGATCCATTTTTTACCAATTCAGAAACTATTAAAAAATTAATAAACAATAATAATAAAAAATATCACTAACTTACCTATCAAGTTCAATGAACACTCCCTTGATGGATTCCACAGTGAAAATTCTTCGATGAGTGAGATTCCTTGTCCTGTGCATGCACTAGTCTCTCCTTTCCATTTCAAAGGTCATGTTTGTGTTTTGTTTGCAAATAACATGCTCACAAGCTATTTTTTATTGTGTTTTTGCAGGCCTACATGCATATTTTTGGGCATGCATGTGCTAGAGGCGCACATGTGGTAGCAACGCACACACTCCTAAGATTTATATTGATCCTAGATGCATATGCACAATGTTAGAGGTGTGTGCACATTTGTTAAATTTTATGCTAGCATGCCCTTGCTGTAATTGTTTTGGGGAACATCTTTGCACAAGACCTCAGAGATAATGGATTTGTATAGATAGGATAGATGTTGTATTCCATAAGCTTGGAAGCATAAGGATAATGTTATTTTAATTACATTAGAACCCCATGTTATGGCTTAATAGTCTTGAGCCAATAATTGTTGTGGTATTAAGGTGAGTTTTTAATTTTGCAAAGTTGTTAATTGATTTATATTGTTTCCATAAAAATGTCGAGATATGCATTTATGAGAGAATATTATTTTGAAGTTGAGGAAAACATAGATTAGATTTCTAAGCAATACTATAAAAACTTAGCATGTTTTGAGACAATAAATGATAGAATGGAGCTTTGTAATGTGAGAGATTTTACGCCTCAAGAACTACAATTCTAGAAAAAGAGAGAAACAATAAGAATTTTTGAATCCACAAAAACTTAAATGGTGATCGCAACAAACAAAATATATAATATATAAATATTAGTAATAAATCAATAATTAATATTTGTTATGGAGAGAAATTCCTATGGCTTGGGGTACCACAACAGATAGCTAGACTCCAGAAATCAATATTTCTCAATATGCAATAGAAATAAAAATATCTAACACTAAAGGATCAAACCTCGTACCTTATTCTAAATGGTTGAAGTAGATCCCCGTTGAGCTTTCCAATCTTCAGCTTGAATTGTTATAGCACGTCCTCAACAACAAGTAAACAATACAAGCATGCTATATTTCATGGTGTTAGATCTATTCTAGCATATATAATCCATAATGTATAAGCATTTGAAATATTCCAATGGATACAATATTCATTCAAATACACATTACTGGACAGGAAAAGATATTTCTATTAATATGAATCAGAGATTACAAGTGACAACCTCTAACGGCACGTCTGCGAACCGAAGAAACTGAATCCCCCACTTGGGCCTCCACCACCTCAATCCTCCATCACTTCGATAGCAAGCTTACTAGCAAAAGGAAAGCTTGGGAAGAACACAAGAGTGCTCCAAGGGACAAATGGATGCAGACTCAAGCATAAGTTCTGGCAACAATGGACTATAGTTTTGTTACTCTCAATGCTCTCTTATGCTTTCAACGTCTCAATAGGTTCCTTATATAGCTTTTCAAATGGATACTGAAAGGTTCAATCCGTGCGATCTCAAGGCATATGGAAGGCCAGGAGTCATATGAGTTGGATCCAATTCAAGGAACGCTGCAAAGGATTTTGGATTATGTACACATCCCGATGTACATGACTATAGAGGGAATATCCGCATATCTACGCGGTTATCGGGGAAAAGGCCGCGTATATCATTTTTCTAATGTTTTTAGGGATGGTCAATGATACATGAAAAGACAAAAAGTGGTCCATAGGGGCTAATGAGTTTGCAGCGGTATAGGGGAAGGCCATACAATGTGTGATTCACCTAGTGTGGTGAAATCCGCTATAGCAGATGCCCCCTAATGTATGAGATCAGAGGGGTTATACGATGGCCGAAATACATTATAAGTCCATCCCAGAAGTGAAGTGATGAAGGTACCCAAATGGAAGACCAGCCACCCAATCAGCATAATACCATAATACAACTCTGCATATAACTACAAATACATATAGCAGTCCCAGATACATAAGAGTACAATGGCCATGAATAGGCATGAAACATGAGAACACATATGTGGTCATCGCCACGTACAATATACATAGATCAGAATCTCCATGATGAAGATATACAAAGTACCAATATCTCCACAAAGGATGAAGATATATAACAGATCAAGATCTCCATAGTGGCTGGAAATGTCTGACATATACTGGAACAAGTCACGAGAGCTGAAATCTCATGAACACTGGCACGATCAAGGAGGTAGCATATAGTGGATGCCACCAATCTGGAAGGTCTTCTACACAAACCGCTACGAGTACATGTCCTACTATGAGAATAGAGGTGTCGAGGTCGAACATAGTAGTCCATCGTCTGATTACCGGTCATTGATGTATACCGTTAACAGACGTGAGATCACCCACCAATAATGAAAATGGGAATCAAGGTACTAGAGTGCAAACTAACAAGTGTGAATAAATGTGTTGAAGTCGAACACTTGAGAGAATCCATCGATCAGGGGAGATTGATGTATTCCCAAAACTGTCGATGGCGAGAGAACCTACCACTGATGACTGCAAGTCTCAAGGCACTCAAAATGACTCTAGACTCCAATCCCAGAATAAATGATCTGAAGTCGATGGGATGAAATCCGCTGGAAGGATGGCATTAGGGCATCCCCCATCATCCACCATGAGGTACTCAGCAAGGCTGTATAATATGGAAGAACTCGATCATAAGGTGCACGAACCAGTAACTGTACCGGGAATGGCCGACATCCAAAGTCAAGATAACTGAGGAATGGCCGACTCAGGTTTCAACTTCCTTCGAACAAGAGCATAACAGCGTATGGTGACTGAATGAAGGCAGCATAGACTCGATATACAAACTGGGACATCTCTATGACGCAGGAGGCGTCAATAGAGGCTCCATAGGGACTGGAAGCTTAACCAGTCAGTGGAGATAAAACTCAGATAACGAGTACAGCTCCTAAGTCAAACTATAACCCAACCAATGGACATGATATATAGTGCTCTGTTCGAAGGCGACATGACTCAACAGCTACCAAAGATAATATCTTTTCTTGTCCGGCTTTTTGGTTTTTTTATTTTTTTTGGTCTTTTTCAGTTATTTGAAAAGCTTGAAAAAAGAATAAACTAGCTTTATAGTTACAAAGTAGGAGGAGACGAGTGTCATTTAGGGCAAACAAACTAGTTCCAAGCAGTGGAACATACCTATGCTCAATGCAAGGATACATGTGTAGGATATCGACACTCGGGGGAAAATCCCCTCCCGGTAAAAAGGGAATCAAGCTGCGAAGGATCTAAATAAAAGGCTCTGCATGGCTAGACATGAGACAAGCTCGGGCTATATGGCTGAAACGCAATGTCAAGGGAGCCGGCATAAAGCTCAATAAGACAGGCAAAGCTCATGATAATGCACCCACAACTTGATATAAGGGAGTCCGGGGGATCACGGCCAGCATAAGATCAAGAGGAGTATGAGGCTCTAGCTAAATGTCATGGAAATACTATAAAACGGACTCCCACACCCTAAAGGGGGAAACATCGGCATGGCCACCAAATGCAAATAAGGCGCTAACTAGGGTACCCATGTAAGCTGAGGCTCTACCACTCATATCATGCCACTTCTATAGCAGCAAGAAGGTTCCGTGACATAATAGAGTGGGTTCGTACCTAAGGATATAGTGACATGGTCATAAGGTCATGAAAAATGCAAACAGTGGTGAACCTAACCTATATGCCAGTATAGACGTTATACCTAAGATCAGTACGAATGGGTTAATCCAAAGGCTGAAACAGTGCTGAAAACGGTCTTCTACATCACCAATTAGTTCAGAAACGGTCCAAAATGGTTAGAAACGGTCAAAACTATAGGAAAGGGGGTAAAAATTTTCAAATATTTGGAAAATTTTCTATAAATAGTAAAACATAGAAATCATTTGAAACTTTTACCCATTTGACCTCTGATATTCAACTGCAAATTCTAGGAGATCTAGCCAGCGGAATTCACAACCGATTCTTCCAGGTATTTACTCTTGTTCTCTGCTTGCATTTCAATACAATTTTTATAATTTTTCATGGTCAAATGAATTTTTAAAGGCCAAACTTACATGAGTGCTATGGCCCACGCGGGTATCGAGGCTTTTTCCACGTATAGGGCTGACTATATGCGAAAAAGGGACCAGAAACCGCGTACATACGCGGTTGTTTTCAAAACAGTCATGTATGACACCGCGCATAAGGATTTACAAGAATCTAATGGACATTTTGATCAACTTCTCATGCAGGATGGTGCTAGAGTGGCGAGAACACAAGCATGGTGACGTAGGGGAAGCAGTAAGGGATGATAGAATGGCTCAAGAAGCTCTAAGAAGATGCAGAATCTACAAGTTTTGGTGCCTAGGTGGCTTGAGGGCCAAAACAGGACTACTACAAATGCTTGTAGACTATTGGGTTCCGGACTCGGAGTCCTTTCGGCTAGACGGCATGTCCCTCACCATTGAGGTGGAGGATATCTACTTTATCACAGGTCTATCACGGCAAGGTGAGATGGTGAACCTTCGTGCCCGAGGAGGGCCAGGTCATGGGCTGACTATCGATGAGTACATAGCTGTGTACTGCTACCTAGAGACGGAGAAGGTGGGGAGTCAAGTTCCCACCAACGCTATACAGGTGCTGGGCATAAAGGCCATACTACTGACGATGGGTAGGATAGCAGGCTTAGAATCACTCCATCAGGCCTCTCCGCCACTAATGTTCTATGCAGTGGAGTGCATGACACCGACCATCTATGACTGGATCACTTCCCTACTGAGCAACACGAAACATCAGCTCAGTGAGTGCAAGGCAGGTAGGATACGGAACTTTGGGTTCAGCAGTATCTTGAGCACGTTTTTCTTCGAGCGTGTTCTAGGATTGAGCCCTAGAGTGGATGTTCCTCTCCATGGGGTTCGATATCTGGCCCAACACCGTTGGGCAGACGCGATGCGCAGACTGGGGGGTGGTAGGGTGGCAAACCCCTATCCAGCAGACTTTTTTCCATGGTGGCGATGACAGATTGTTACCATAGAGGACTACCCTTATGCAGGGATAGACTTCCGAGGAGACCCGAACATGCCATTACCACCAGGGTCAACATATGGAGACATAGGTAACGAATCTCGACCCTTACTCTTTTTAAAAATTTTGTATTGTTTAATTTTTTTGTGTTTTCTTGATTAATGGAATCAAAAAGACATGGTTTTGGGTGACAATACATAATGACATCTACCATTCATGTGCAGATGTGGGACCATGGCGACCAGAGGGATTCCCATGTCATAGACGGAGGGGAAGAGGAGACGATATCACCGGTGTGGATGCGTAGAAAATGCTCCAAAGCATCCATACCAACTTCGTGCTATTGACTCACAGGATTCCCATGGCGCAAGTCGAGGACTTGCCTGAGGCTATGCAGAGACAGGTGGTGGGTGTACCACGTGCATGGGTGTGTTTATTCCGGCGCCTACCTAGAGCTGTTGTGACATATAATGATCACAACCCTCATCCACCTCCACAGGAGTAGACACCTGGGAGTGTATCTATTTTGTACTACCATGTATATGATGGTGGCTTTCAAAGCCCAATTTTGTATTATGACACTATGTATTACCACATTTTTTATGTATATAAAAAAGTTTTATGGTGATCGGTTTATTTATTTACATTAAATAATAAATTTATAAATAATACAAAAATTAAATAAAAAAGTAAAAATTATTTAATTAATACTGGAAAATAATAATAATAATTAAATTATTTAATTAATTTTTGTATTATTTAATTTTTTTGTGTTTTAAGTAACATTTGTTTTCTTGATTTAATTTATTTATTTATGATCGGTTTATTGTGTTTATGATAAATTTATAATGAATGAAACAAATGCCAATCTAACACATAGTTAGCATATGAGTCAGCAATTTGATTATAATTTCTTGGAATGTGTATATATGTTATGTTCTCAAATTGCCGTTCTAGCAATCTCACACGTAAGAACCTCCTCAATAACGTCAGATCTCTAACATGGTACAAACCATTGAGTTGTGACACTACTAACTCTGAATCAAGACGTACCTCAAGAGAGAGAACACCATACGAAATGGCATCCCATAGAAGCTCGATAACGACACTATATTCAGCAACATTGTTGGAATATGGCCATAGACATACACCTCCTGAAGACAGTACATGACCCATAGGAGTATAAATCACCCAAGCAGCTGAGGCTGAGTGTTGAGTGTGACGGCTTGCACCATCCGTGAATCCTATGTAGGTGGAAGATTCCATTGACATCTGCCACAAGAAGTGGAAACTAATCACAAACCCGATCACGATAAACGAGACCTAACTATGCAAAAAAGTTGTACAATAATATACAACAAACAGCCTTGGCTAAAGATCATGCATAGTATTTTTTAAGATAGAGCCCATTTCTAGGCTCGGCCAAGACTGTCCCTTCGTAATCCACTAACTTGTAGGCACCCTTCTCTAATACACACTTGACCACGTAAGGACCCCACCACATAGGATTGAACTTCCCTGTCCCCAAGGGTTCTTTCGATTGATCCCACAAAAGGACCAAGTCTCCCTCACTAAAAACTGTCGGACGGACAGACTTATCGTATTGGGCCTTCACGCGACGTTTATTAACCTCTAGAGTCACCAAGGCATCTCTACGCTGCTCATCGAGTTGCTCAAGGTGAACCAAACGCTCCTCCAAAGGTGAAGTGTCTAGTAAGAGTTCCACGGCTAACTTCAACGAAGGAATCTCGCATTCAACCGGCAATATCGACTCCACTCCATGAACAAGCTGATATGGAGAAAAACCAGTGGCAGTCTTTACCGCGGTTCGATATGCCCACAAAGCAGGGTACAACATAATATGCCAGTTCGTCTTGCTTTGTGCGATGGTTCGTTGGAGAATGGACTTAAGTGATTTATTCACAGCTTCAACCTGTCCATTCACTTAAGGATAGTAAGAAGAGGAGTGCTCTTGCTTATATCCTAACTTGGATGCCAACTCTTCCATCATATGGTTCTGAGAGTGTTAGCCATGGTCAGTGACAAGCTCTCTCGAAATCCCGAACCTAGAGATGATATGGTTGAATACGAAGTGAGCGGCTATCTCACCGTCGGATTTTACTGTAGGAATTTCCTTAGCCCATTTCGTGAAGTAATCAAAGGCCATTATGATATGATGGTTCCCCCCAACCGAAGCTGGGTTTCAATCCATAAAATCTAGCCCCCATTTGGTGAAGGGACCGGCGGTGATAATAGGGTGTAACGGAGCAGGCTTCGAGCGCATGTTACGTGCAAACACTTGGCAAGGGTGGCACCTCTTGACCGCTTCAATACAATCCTTGAAGATCGACGGCCAGAAATATCCTGCTCTCAAAATCTTTTGAGCTATAGAAAGCCCAAATAAATGACCACCACACGCCCCTCCATGGTAATCATTAAGCACTACCTCAGCCTCATCATGAGTTAAACAACGTCATAAAATGGAATCTACTCCACGGCGGTACAAAGTATTGTCCACTATGAGGTAGTTCTTGGAAACGTGACGTAATTGACGTCGCTCATCTCGCGAGAGGTGAGTAGGGGTCCTTTGCGTTTGCAAATATACTATGATATCACCGTACCATGGGTCAGCCGTTGAGATCAAGAAAATGTGTTCATCAACGAACATATCTTCACATACCGACTCCTCAGCCTCGCTCGAAAAATATGATATGAGCTCTGCAAAGATTAAATATTTCTTCGATTTTGCCGAAACAAACTCGAGATCAAACTCTTGCAGGATGACAATCCATTTATTATATTTTCCCCCAATCATCCTACGTGTGAGGACGAACTGAAATGGATTGACATGGGCAACAACCAAAGTTTGGCGAAGGAGAATATAATGTCTCAAACGCTGCACCGCATGTACGGTAGCTAAGGCAAGATTCTCGACATGAGAATACCAAATCTCTACGTCAATAAGGTTTTGTCTCAAATAATATATGACATGCTCCTGGAGCTCCTCATCCTCCTGAACCAAAACCATCCCAATCGTCTCTAAAGACGCAGCCACATATAATAGGAAATCACGGCTATAATCCGGAGGACTAATCATCGGGGCCGATGCTAGGGATCTCTTAAGCGCATCGAAGGACTCCTGGGCTCACTCATCCCATTCAAAGGGAGTATCCTTCTTTAGGAGACGCATGAAACCTCTAGTCAAATTGGCGAAATTGACAACAAATCTTTGTAGGAAGTTTTCCATGCCTTGCAAACACTGAAGATGACGAATATTTCACGGGGGAGACAACTGAAGTATTGCCTCAACCTTCAAAGGGTCGACTCTTATACCCTCTTTCGAAATGATAAATCCTAAAAAACGACCCGATTTCACGTAAAAGATGCACTTATGAGGGTTTAATCTAACAGCATAGTGCTGGCATCTTTCGAACACCAATCTCAAGTGATAAGAATGACGCATCCTCATGCAAGAATGAGCAGCGAGGTCATCCAAAAATACTTCAATAATGGACTTGAGATCGTGGAAAATCAAGTTCATCATCCGCTGAAAGGTAGCTCCGGTGTTTTTAAGGCCGAAAGGAATTTTTCGATACGCAAATGTTCCCCAAGGACAAATGAATGTGGTCTTATGTTGGTCCTCGGGTTTAATTTGAATCTGATTATACCCGGAAAATCCATCCATAAAGGATAACACCTCGCTACCCACACACTCATCCAAAATATGATCTATAAACGGTGTGGGGAAGTTATCCTTAGGACAGGCACGATTTAAATCACGGAAATCAGTGCATATACGGATCACTTCTTGCTTCTTATCCACCGGAACGGGGTTTGAAACCCACTCCGTCAAGGGAACGGGATATATGAAACCAGCTTTCAATAGCTTCTCTATCTCTGCCTTTATGGCGGGTGCTTTCCTAGGATTTATCGCACGTAAACGCTATCGAACAGGCTTAGCATTGGGGTAAGTATTAATTTCGTGTTCGACAATCCGAGGGTCAATCCCTGGCATCTCATCGTAAGACCAAGCAAAAAAATCACAAAATTCCTTGAACAGATCGGTATACTCACGAATCTCATCTTGGGAACAATCTGCCCCAATGTAGACATTCTCAATTGTACCAGGGTTGCGAGAAATGTTGATAGGCATAGTTGACGGTATGTTTGCCATGTTTCCATCAGCCATCTGACCAGGAGAGCTTAATGGAATCATGGGTCTACCAACTTTCTGTCTAAGAATCTCCCTATAATCTTCATGCTCCAAAAGGTCAAGCTTTGGAAGGAAATATGATCTATGATGAAGTTCCTCCCATGGTGGCTCAACTCCCGACATAGCCTCGATGATCACTTAATCTGAAGGGAAAACCGTATCAAGGCAGTTGTGGGCATGAGAAGACTGTACTGCCCATGCCGGTAGCACATAGGGGTCTTCCTCCTCTGTCTGTGAAGAAGAAGAACAAGGCTCTGCAGTAGATTGAAGATTAGCTTGGTAAGATATCATGGCTGCAGGCAACGACACACTCGTCTCAATGGCCTCACTCGAAGGACTCGGTGAAGGAAGAATCCAAGGATCTCCCATATGACTTGTACGAAAAGGCATCGATCTCGTAGACGTGGAAGCACCATCGAAACTAGATCCTATCATGAAGATGGGTGCATGACAACTAAAGGTTCCCATGAGGGAAGGATACATACCTACACCCACACTCCTAGTTGCCGGCTGGGAATGTTCGACTTTCGGAACCGAAGCTTCTGAAGATGCACTAATAGGCAGATTCTTGAATGCCATCTGATCAATCGTTACAATCTTCCCATTATGAGGAAAGCATACAATGCAAAACATGGAAGACGCAATGGCTTGCATACTATACATCCAATTCCTTCCCAGTAAGAGATTGTAGTCAAGGGGTGCATCAACCACCTCGACCTCTATCGCAACGGTCTTCCCTCCCAAACGGACTTTAAGGGAAGGAAGGATACCGTGCGGCCTAAACGATCTCCCATCAAAAGCAGTTAACATGGTCGTAGACTTTGATAACTCAGGAGAACCAAGACCCTTCCAACAAGACAAAGACATCACAGAAGTAGCAGCGCCCTCGTCAATCACAGTACGCTTGACGGTCATATTAAGACATTCTACATGCACCAAAAGGGACACATAGTAGGGCAAGCGAGGCTGATGTCCTGTGGTTTCAAATTTGATCACTAAGGAAGAATCATCACCATTCACACCAAGAGCAGAAAGTAAAGCCTTCCTTTGCGACGGACAACTATGAAGCACTTCCAATGCAGACATCGCACAAGGAGTATGACTCAAATCCTCGACAACTGAATAATTCTGGGCGGCTCGGGCATTTGGGTTATGACCCGAATGCTTAAGTACCCCCTTAGGAATGTGAGGTGTAGCCTCAGGTTTATCTGTGGGTTTCTCAATGTGCAAAGGGGTTCCTGGTGGATCAGGTTCTTTGACTGGGTTGGGTTGTGATGAAGTATAATCTTCCGCACGCGTCACAACTTTCGTGGCACGGACCATATTAATGCACCCACGACCACTAGTTTCAGGTGGATCTTCATCACTAGATTGATCATGGGACTTCGAGTTCATATTCTGGTTATGTGGTAAAGGGTTTGTTAACATAGCTGGGCCCTGTGCTATGAACTTCGAAGCTTCATCCATCCTAGGGCACAAGTAAGTGAGGTGATCGTCCTTACAAATCTTTCAAGGAAACTTAACCTTACGTTTATTCTGCTTGTCCCCCCCATAATTTTTGTTTATCTTGTCATTATTGTTGGCATTCTCATTTTTATTCCCACCCTTATTATTATTGTTGTTTCTACCCTTTTTTCGATTCCGTCCGGGTTGCTGGTTACCCTTCTGGTCGAATGATTGCACAGCAAGTACATTCGCCGCTTGGGTAGGCTAAGACGAAGCCATAGCTTGTCCTGAGGTAGATTGGTTGATAGACAACTGAGCAACTTGTTTCACAACTGAACCTGTAGGTTTCTTACTTGCAATACCCACAATGCCATCAGCATGTGGTCCAAGTTTGACCTTGGGATCGAAACTAGAACGAGGAGCGTTAGGTATAATCTCATATAACAAACCAGACTGAGCATAGATCAAGTCTAGTTCCTGCGCCCTAAAGATGGCTTGTTCCTCATTCTACACTCCAGATGTGGAAACATCCTTTGTGATATATGGCAATAAATATTTGAGGAACCACTCAAGGAGGAACTCCGGCGGTATAAAGGCTTTGATTAATCTCTTCCGTCTACGCCACTCCTGAATATGGTCAGAAATATGGGTGGATTTATCTTGCCGAAATGTCGACAAGAGTTCAGTACCAACATCATAGCGCACTGGTAGCTGGAAGTGATTAAGGAAATTCATCGCAAGGCTGTCGAACAAAGTAAAGGCACCCCTAGGTAACTCTATATACCATTTCACCGCAGGCCCTGTAAGGGTGCATTGAAATAGTCTCAAGCGGACTGAGTCCTGATGCAATGAATTGGAAGAGCACCATAGGTGGAATGTCATAACGTGTTCACTCGGATCCTCTCCTGGCTTGCCTTCGAACTTAGGTATGTCCTAAGGAAGCTTGGTAGGGACAGCCGGCCAAGCCAGGTCATGAGCCACAGGATCATTTGTAAGTCTCGATAAGTCAGGTAAATTGAGTGTCGCGAGGAAAGGGAGCCTAGGATGATGAGGTCTATGGACTTCTCCCTTGTTCATATAGGATTGATTACCACCATGACCTTGGCCATAGTGACCTCCTCCTATATGACCCGTATAGGGTGGTGTGGAAGTAGCATAATGAGGTGGACCTTGACTAGTAGGAGCTACAAAGCCATAGTTAGGAGAGTAAGCAGGTTGTGAATACCCACCTCCATAAGGTGGAGAGACCTGTTCATACTGCGCCCCATAGTAGGGTCCATAGGTCATCGCTTGCAATGCCCCATGAGACACTCCATAGGTAGGAAGATACGTTCCGGAAGTAGGAATATACATACCGAAAGTAGGGATATATGTCGTGGAAGTAGCAATCTAACCTCTAGAAACATGAACATAACCTCCCGAAACCACGGGTGGTATGTAGGCTTGACACACAACTGGTCTAGTAATCGCAGTATGGATCTGACTCGTAGCAACATGCTGACTTGAAGGACCACGAGAGTAAGGTGGAGGGTTTACATTTGAAGAACTCGGAAGCGAGGACGAAGGAATCTCTGTAATAATAAATGTACTAGTGCCTATCATCACTCGTCTAGAACCTGGAATCCCTATCGGATCACTAACTCTAGACCTAGAAGGTATATAAGATGAAGCTTCCACCGCTGGGATGGAAGGTGCAATGTGACTAGTACTCCCAAACCTCTCCGCAAGGTAAGGCATGGGATTGCCCCCAGGCATAGTGCTAGGCTCATAGTCGGATTCAACATGAAATTTCAAATCGTGCATAGGAAAACCAGTCATAACATAACTACCGTAGCTTGTGCTAGGAGGGTCAAAGTGAGTCTCGGCATCATCCGGCATTCCATAGTGGTAACGGGTCAATGGGGAATCTGGCCTAGTGTGAGTAGGTCTATCATGCAAAGATCCTATCTGGGAAATAACAGGACCGATCTCAGCTAGGTCAGGTGAGGGATCGTATGTAGGAGTAAGTTCCCCATCATCAATACGAATAGGAGGAGGTGGCTCAGGAATAGTCTCTGAATGATCCTCCATGGTGTGTGAATCAGTGTGTGACATAGTCCGCATGGACTGTCTAGGCCCCTCTCCCAAAGGAGGAGGAGAAGTGGAAGGCG
Source organism: Pseudotsuga menziesii (assembly GCA_001517045.1). NCBI lineage: Eukaryota > Viridiplantae > Streptophyta > Pinopsida > Pinales > Pinaceae > Pseudotsuga > Pseudotsuga menziesii. The sequence goes on from LPNX010178469.1 coordinate 169,076, forward strand.
GAAGTCCTGCTAACCGACGAGAACGGCGTGGAACCGCACTCGACTCCACAATGACTCAACAAAAAGCAAAGACTCTCTATTTACATCAACCCTAGGCCAACTAGCGTGCACAGAGCAATCACTATAAAATCTAAAGCCAAAAGCAAGAAAACAAGGGCTGGATAAGTGAGCTCCTGAATGTGGCCGGTATGTCTCACCTAAGAGAGGCTTGAGAGGCCCTCGTCACCACAAGCGGAGGTTCAAAACCAATTATTGTGGCCCTCAGCTTCAACGTGTAAAGCGACTGTGTTGTCCGACCCCAACCTGGACGAGACACATGCAGAATAACCTCTACACGTACCTCCTTGATATCCTAGGTAAGGTCACTAAGGTCACCTCAATATAATCAACGCTCAGGCGGACAGTCGCAGGTGGGATTGACCGTATGGGTAGGGTAGCAAAGCCCGAAACTCCCGAAAGAGCCCCCAGATACGAATACAATCCTGGCTATATCACCGGTGCTACACAATTCTCGACCAGGGGTTATCCCAATCAACAAATGCTCACACTGCCTAGTGCTTGACTCCCTTTTGAGAGGAGCTTCCTGAGAACGCTGGTTATACCAAGGATTTCACACACTCCCTGGACAGAAAACTAGTTCTTGTCATTTAGTGATCTTGGAGAATTAACTTTCAATGAACTATTCCAAGATCCTAAAACCTAAGCTTGTTGGTGCACCCTAGAAAAGAAACGAGTGTAATTCATTTTATTTAGCGTTGATTTTAGTTTGGCTTTATTACTCAAAAATAGGATATGGTCGTGCAACTAATGGTGTTATGACGCAACAAGAAGTAAAATGCATACCTAACAATCAATGCAAATGCATTGTGTCCATGAAAATAGGGTATGCGTACTACGTGAATGCACAATTCCTTCTTCAAATGTTGAATGCAAATTTCCCTATATGAATTCCTAACTATTACTCCAAAGCAAATGTAGATCTAATGCAAGTACAATGCAAAATGCATAATGCAATGCATGATGATAAGCAAATATTTTGGATTTTTTGAAAATAAAGAGATACAAAAAGCAAAAGAATGATTCTACCCACCCCAGACTCTGCAAGCACACATAAACAGCATTCCAGCAAAGCACTAAGGAAAAAGGAATCTAATGCACTAATCTCAAACAAAAAATCAAAGATGCCATGACAAGAAATTTCCTAAAAGAAAAAATTTAGGCTAACAAAAAACGTTTCTGGTAAAAAACAGAGGTATTAACAGACTCAGGCAGTGCCAAAGGAGACTCAGCAACTAACAGCATTCACCCAGCAGTCCACTATCTTCCACAAAAAGGTAAAAACCAGGGTATACGCGACTGTGCGCAGTAAACCCGCGTGTATATGCGGAAATCCCAGGGGAAACCACGTGTATACGCGACTGTAAGTGACAATCCCGCGTATAGGAAGAAAAAGATGCACAAATTCAAGGTAAACAGGCAGGCTGAGACTAAATTCACACCAATCAGGCTCTACCCGGCATACATGCCCCCATACCCGAAACAAAAATGAGAGAGAGAGAGCAATTCAAATACATTGAATGCCAAGAGATCAACCCCCAAAGGACAATTACTAGGAACTCCCCAGCAGAGTTTCCAATTCTGTTACGAAGAGAAATTCCTATGGCTTGGGGTACCACAACAGACAGCTAGACTCCAGAAATCAATCTTTCCCAATATGCAATAGAAATAAAAACATCTAACACTAAAGGATCGAACCTCGTACCTTATTCCGGACGGTTGAAGTAGATCCCCGTTGAGCTTTCCAATCTTCAGCTTGAATTGTTATAGCATGTCCTCAACAACAAGTAAACAATACAAGCATACTATATTTCATGGTGTTAGATGTATTCTAGCATATATAATCAATAATGTATAAGCATTTGACATATTCCAATGGATACAATATTCATTCAAATACACATTACTGGACAGGAAAAGATATTTCTATTAATATGAATCAGAGATTACAAGTGACAACCTCTGACGGCACGTCTGCGAACCGGAGAAACTAAATCCCCCACTTGGGCCTCCACCACCTCAGTCCTCCATCACTTCGATAGCAAGCTTACTAGCGAAAGGCAAGCTTAGGAAGAACACAACAGTGCTCCAAGGGACAAAGGGATGCAGACTCAAGCATAAGTTCTGGCAACAATGGACTATAGTTTTGTTTCTCTCAATTCGCTCTTATGCTTTCAATGTCTCAATAGGTTCCTTATATAGCTTTTCAAATGGATACTGAAAGGTCGAATCCGTGTGATATCAAGGAATATGGAAGGCCAGGAGTCATATGAGTCGGATCCAAGTCAAGGAACACTCCAAAGGATTTTGGATTATGTACACATCCCGATGTACACGACTATAGAGGGAATATCCGCGTATGTACGCGGTTATCGGGGAAAAGGCCGCGTATATCATTTTTCTAATGTTTTTAGGGATGGTCAATGATACATCAAAAGACAAAAAGTGGTCCATAGGGGCTAATGAGTCTACAGCGGGACAGGGGAAAGCCATACAATGTGTGATTCACCTAGTGTGGTGAAATCCGCTATAACAATATTCAATAAACTAATATGTAATGTAGAGACACCTTCCTTATGAAAGGTCTTTATCTGTTTATTAAAATCCACCCTGCATTCATATATATACAATCCTTGAAGTTGCAATCTAGCATATTATTTTATTCTATTATTTATCGTTACCATATTATATGTATTTCTATCTATTGTCTTTCCTATATTTAATTTTCATTAGAAGTTAAACTTTGTTCATTTCATTGGTATCTAAATTTTTTATCATTCCTATGCCTTTGACTAATGGATTGTAGCCATATAAATTTGAGCGTTTATGTTCTTGGTATTTCTCTTGATCTTGTTCTTGTTCTTGTTGTTTAAAGAACCTTTAAACATAATGGCCCTTGGCCATCTACAGTTCAATGATCCCTCATTCCTTGTGTATCCCTCATCATTGACATTTATATTATCCCTTTCATATCCCTGCACACAATCTTGTCCCTTACATTTCTCTACGTCTCTGTTGAGGCCTGCAAATTCATAGGAAACAATAGCAAGGGATTCTCCCCAGTCAACGTTCCCAACTAGCGCATGACTATTTGGTGTAGGGAATTTGTCTGGTTTGCGGTTCGGCTACCATAGGTCAAGTAACAAAATCAAAGGGGTTTAGCAGTTGCAGCCCAGTCCACCGTGTATATTTTTGTATTTTGACTTTAAGTATGATATGCAAGTGCCTATCTAATATGCAGATTGATGAATAATGTGAGGAGTGGTCACAACGTGATGCACAGGTTCTTACCTCTCGTATTAGACTCTCTCACATCTAAATCACACACAACTTGAAAAACAATGCTAACTAAGTTGTCCCTAGGGAGCAAGATTATTAATTCATGAGTAATGTAATACTATTAATATGTTAAGATAAATCACAGATAGTTGTTCTTAAAATCAAGACACATAAACATGAATAAAGATATGCACAACAAGATAGCTCATCATTTGTTAAAACATTCATTACTCAGTGGAAATTATCATATAATAAACCAGAGAACATTCAAATAAGAAACATAGGTTCAGAAAGTTAGAACGCTATCACAGTTAATGAAACATAGCTGAAAACGAAATAGGTCCTCTTCAACATTGTTCATTTCATCACATTTGAACATTCCACCCAACACCTTCTCCAACAGGAAAAATTGTAATTTTATTATTGCAAAATGAAGTAGTTCCTCTTACAAAAAGTAGTTCACAAGTTTCTCCGAGAAAAATCCCCTCTTCCTATCTAATTCCTCTATATTTATACAAAATTAAAACTGTTGCAATGCCCACAAATGACTCTTGGGCTTCCCCAACACTTCACCTCCCACACTTTCTTACACTAATTGCTTATAGAATTTAAAATATCTTAGAAAAAACAAATGAATAAACCACTTATGAGGAGGGCCTCGCTTGACTGTTTAAGAAGTTCTTCCATGCTGAAGCTTCTGAGGCAATGTTTTCAAACTCAGAAGGTTCTAAAAAATGAATATTGATTTCAAATTTAGTGGCCCGATCCTATTACTTTGATCCTGGATGAGCTCAGGCGAAGTTGATCCTCTAGAAACTATACACTAATGGCAGAATGGGATACCTCGTTTCTCAGGGTCTGCTCATCTAGGAATTTGATTTGCTAAATCCTTTGTTCATCTTCCTGAAATTTACTTTGCAACATCTCCAAAAACAGGTTGTGGTCTGGAAAGGTGTCCATCCTCCATTCAGCAGCAACCTAGCAACGATTGTAAGTAATCAAAGGCCTCCTACAGAATTCTGTACAAGCTCCCTTTGTCTTCTTAACAGCCTTCTTGAATTCTTCGACCGTGTTTATCGAAAACTTCAATAAATCATAGTCTTGTCTCAGGCCTTGTTGATCTTTTGCTGGTAGGTCCACAGGGGTTTCCTCGTTGGCCTCTAATCTCGCCATTATTCCCATCAAGACTTCTAAAATTTCATGCGATCTGTCCACAAAATATGAAGAAGTTTCCAAAAGTTCTTCTAGTCTATTGTCTACCTGCACGATCTTGCACCTCTCTTCTTCTATGGATACTTGCAGCTGGTGCATCTTACTACTTTGCGCTAAAACATGCTCCCTGAAAGGCTGAAGGTTCGCTTGCTGTTCTTTGGCTTCTTCTAGAGCTACTGCTAATGAAGTGACTTGTTCTTTAAGATCTGTTGTCTACACCTGGGACTGCCTCTCTGACTCCTCTAAGGTAGCTTTCTATAGATCCAACTCCCCTATCTTACTGAACAGGTGATCCTTTTCTGTATGAAGGCTTTCACATATCGTTTTCAACTCCTTCTTTTCAGTTCTTAGCCCCTGACATTCCTGCTGCAGTTTTTCTAGATTTTCCTGGGCTACCTCTAGAGATCTCTTCTCTACTTGGAGGAACTAGAGCTCGGCTTTTGAAGACTTTATTTCATGTTGCATGTCTTCAAATTTTGTTTTCAATCTACTACTTTCCTCTCTCTCCCTTATTAGAGTATCTTTTAGTTGGGCAACAAATTTATTTGACTATTCAAGATTAGTCATTATGCAATCCACATTGTCCTCAGAAGCATGGATCAATGCTGCTCCAGCTCTGATAGTGAATCTTGGGTCTTTGTCTATCCCATACACCACGATTATATCATTTATCATTTTACCTGACTGCCCCCTAGTCTTGACCTTCCTCTCGGTCCTCTTCACAATTATTTTTCTTTCCTTGTTGTAAAAAATAGTGTTGAAATCCAGCACGTCTTCCTCATTCTTCTGCTCAAAAGGGATTAGCCTCAAGGTAGGGACAACGGCCTGTCCTATTGTGTTCCTAGAATCTGCCTTATGATCTTGAACATTAATATTACCCACATGCTGAACCTGAATTTCTATAGGATCAGAAGCTTGTTGCTATGTCAATTTTAATCTTTTTGCTTCCTGCTTCCTTAGTTCCTCATCCATTTTCCTTTTCCTTTCTTCTTCTTCAATTCTGGCAGCTTCTTCTGCCCTTCTAGCTACCTCTTGTTCAGCTTTTCTCTTTTCTTCCTCCTAACCTTTAAGCCAGCTTTCAACCTCCTCTGCTAGTCTCCTAGCATCTTCATCTCTTTTTCTAGCCTCCTCTTCCTCTGCCTTTTTCTGCTCATCCTGTCCTTTCCTGCCTTTAGTGGTGATTTTATTTTTAAATCTTCTTCTTAATGCAGTTATGTTTTCTGCATTTTGGAATATTGATTTGTCTTTATCCCAGTGGCTTGTATACTCAAAATGTACATTTGCGTCCCTATAGTGTTCTGTCACTTTATTTCAGGAATCATTCCTATGGAAATTTATTTCCCCAAAATGGAATTTCCCCAATTCTTCTACAAATTCATCAGCTTTCTTGACTCTTGTGAACTTACAGCTTCCCAACCTGAATGCTAAGGGAGGATAAGTTTCTTTCTTATGGTCTAATAAAAAACTCCCTATGCCATCTAAGAATACCTGCCTAACTGCCTCCTTGTGTACCACATAATCAGTGGCATATTTTGGCAGTAGTTAAGGTGCTCTGGAGCATCCATACATTCTAATATATAGTCCATCCTCTGTTAAGTAGTAATTCACATATTCTTCAATAACCTGCAATGCTTCCTCCAACTTCCAGTTGCATTCTTTTAATAAAATCAATGTATATACTGGCATAATGAAGTGTTCACACACTTCTCTATAGTGACTGTGGTACTTATGTGCCCACAGTGGTTTGTAGGCTGACTAGACTGTTGTTCTCTCTCGGTCCAAAATACACCTCATATTTGGGAAGGGTCGGTTGCATAGTATCCAATCAATCAATATAGATCTCATATAGAACTCTGATCTCTTATGGGACACCCCTCCTAATGCTGAAGCAATGCAAGCCGAGAGGCTGTTTGATACAATGTTCGCCCAGTTGAAAACAGTACCTTAGGTTGCAACATAGAAGATGATAGGCACCTAACCCAGCTTAAATATTTTACCGTGGGCTCTCCTAAAAATCCTGTTCAACATTAAGGAAATGAATCTATAGGGGGTCCTTAAGGTGGCAGTATCATATTCCCATGATGGCCTAGTTTTGAAACTCCTACTAGGTATCAACATTCTTTTTAGTGTCTCAACTAGGTCTAGATTAATTTTGTTTAGCCAGTCTTCAGTCAAGTACACTTGTGCTTCTTGTAAGTTGAACGATAGTGATACGTAGCCAGGGCTATAAGCAGCATAACCCTGTTTGTCAACATTTTCCAAAATCATGGTAGTTACATCTGCCCTAGGCAGAATCCATCCAATCACCTCCGAGCACAGGAAAATATGAGGTCTGGTAGCAACCCTTATCAAAGAAGATATATCTATATTTGCATATATAGTTTCTTCCTTGAAACCTGTATCAGGTACCTCCTGATGTGTTATCAGTCTGTAGATTTCCCCTCATTTATATTCAGGTTCCACACCAACTATGCATCTAGTGTCTTCTTAAGTGTATTCAACCTTGGTGACAATTTCAACATCAGGTTCCTCCTCCACTATAGGAGCCTTTTTCTTCTACCCTTTAGACATCTCGAATTCAGAAGGATTTCCCTGTCATACACAAAATCCTTTAGGTTCTGTTGAGCCATTCCTAAATAATATTCAAAGAATGGACACAAAATGCATGAGCATTTACCTCGTTTATGCTAATCATGATTGTAGCTATGAAAAATAAACAAACAATATTGAAATACCATTTTTTTCCTGCACAACAATGAATCTGCAAAAAAAAACTAAAACCCACCCAGGACTACAAAATATTGCATAATCAACTCAAAACATCATGACCCTGCTAAAATGAAGAAAATATCCCTCCCTCGAGGAAAACAGTCTCAACTACAACCTCGACTATGAGATAAATCATCCACATTCCCAATCTCATCCTGAGCGGGGTGTAACCTCAAAACCGTGACCCTGGTCCACAAGAAATGTGAGCGACCCAAAGATTGGGAAACCAAAACCTTGAAATCTTCGAAATAAACAAGAAATCACCCCCCTCCTGCAACTAATAGGGAACTACTCTCCCCGAATGGCCATACACATACTGGGGGAAACTGGTGCAGACAACGTAATTCCCATATGCAACGGTTTCCCAAGCAGTTAGGTGTGGGTCGCAAACTCATAACGGCTACAAATTTAATCATTAAGCAAATAAAAACTCCCCACCAGAAAGCCATACCATCTACACAGACTATATATAAGCGCTGAAAACGTAAAACTTGGTATCCATTAACCGCAGAGGTGGGAATTAACCAAGGGTGGCAAACTGAGTTCAACCATTCAAACGGAAAAGGGAGAATGGGAATAAAGGCCTACCTGGAAATGCGCTATGTGACTGGCGATAAAAATACGCAAACCTCCATGGCGAAGCCACCTAGGAATGAGGTGCCGATAGCGAGTACGATGTTCTGCTCGAAACGATAATGACAGTGCTGGCCACAAGTTCAGAGGAATAATAATATAAAAATAAAACCCCAACCCCCAAATACATACATCTCGGCAAACAAATAATCGGTGGGAAAACTAAGACCATCGGGTGGAAAAACGACTATGAGATTGGCGACCGTGTCAACAGCATCTCTGCAATGGCGGATGATGAAACAAATATGAGATCCACAGTGGCATTGGCAAGAGACATAAACTTCACATCATAGTTCGCGAGACTAAGACCTTGGACCAATAGTTGGTTGGAGAGTCGCAACAGCGGAAACCATAAAGACACCGAGCTCCGCAGATGAGTCAAAATCGGAAGTAAAATAAACATGAATTAAGCGAAAAATATCATTCAAGTGGCAAACAAAAATCAAACTTAATTGGAAGAAGAGTCCCTTTTAGAGCCGCAATAGTGGAAGTTAAAAGACTAAGGATTGGCGAATCAAAATGGTGGGGATCGGAAGAGGTTAATACAACCATCGGAGGGCTCTTAATACATCATCCACGATGGTGGAAAATGTAGAGACAACACGTTCCGATGACATTCCAATAAAACTACCGATGATGAGAAAAACCAACTAAAATGCATCGCAGGAAGTATATCTTGGATCGGACCATCTCTCAACTACATCTCCGCAACGGTGGGTGCGGAGTTAACTGCATTTCCAATCCACAATCTCGACCACTTCTGACGGCGGGGGAAGAACTCAAAGTAAGGCATATACAATATTAATAGCATTTTCATAAAGATATTCCTTGAACAAACAAGAGAAAAATCAAGCAAACTCAAACACACTGAGCAAAACAAGATAAAAGGAGGGTCTTGAAATTTTTAGAATTTTGGGAAAATGTTGCAACTGCAACAATTGGTGACTACCTGGTGAACCCCAGATTTCTGAATCAACTTTTCTCCCAGTAAAAAAAATTTTAATCATTAAACCCATAAGTTGAATTCTTCTAGATGCTTGTATTCCTAAAATGGCAAACACATGCATTTAAATCATTGATGATAGTCCTATCATTGGAAATGAGAACACCAAAATATTCAAAGTCCAGATAACTCTTTTGAGGCTTAGTAGGTGAGTTTTATTTTACCTCTGTCTTTGGGTAGTTTCTAGCTTGGACACCATAGGATCGTAACATATGGTAAGCCGAAATATTCATTTGTTCCTCATTCCCATGCCAATTGCGCTTTTGTTCTTTTTGAGTCCTCCCTATGCCTTTCTTTATGAATTTTATTTAGGCTCTTCTATCCATAGTGTCCTTTTGTGTGAGAGATGTATTTACTTTTCAACTCACAGATGGAGAAGAACTTTTGGAAAATTGGTATTCACGTTTTTAAACTTTTCTTTGATATGTATTGCTTCTTTTAGGAGTTTTGACTCTTAACGGCCTCTAGGCTTTTAAAATCATGGCATGGGATCATTTATATATAATGAACTATTTACCTTGCTTCCTTTCCATGGGTCTTTGCTATCACCCCTAGGACGTCTTATATGTGAAGTGGATGGAGCTTTGAAATAGTATTCTAGACCTTTTGATTATGAGTTATTTTTAGGGGTTAAGAAGGAATTCAATGAGCGTATAGCCATTTAGGAAAACTACTTACTAGAATAAATTCTATCAGTTCAACCAAGAATGCACAGTCTTATCCCAAAGATTTCAGTTAATCAAGAACCCTGATGCTTTCCATGCAACCAAACTTTTGCCTCTTTTATTCAAAAGCAGACCAAAATTAACTAGAAACAACAGCGGCAAATCAAAGTGAAAACTACCTCCAATTATTTACGTACAAGGTTATCAAAAACAAAAATCAAAGTAAATTTTTGAGAACCAGCCACTACCTGACCAGTCCTCTGCCCACCCCTATATATCTACCAACTTACGATTCAAGGGGCTAGGCTCGATTGCAGATGTGAAATACCTAACCATTATCTAATTTTGCTACTTTTGAAACTGAAACTATGTCTACCAATTTACAATCAATCCCATCAACTCGTGAACATTGAAGGAGATCGGGCTGAGTGTTTATTATATTGCTGGCTTCTTCCAATGCATGATGTCTTAGTTCAAGCTCCATTAGGTAATTCCCCAAAACAGAATTTGGAGATTCATTTCCTTCTTCCAACTTAGTGATAGTGTGCTTCATGTAAGGTTCCCTTAAGATTTTGATCCGGTTTGGGACCCCTTTATGAGGCAGCCATAAATGTGACCAATCTGAAGCAAAATACCTCTTTAACCTTATGGACCAGTCTCGGTTCAAAATAATTCCATACCCATTCGATATGTCTGCCACTACAATATCAATAAATTGACATATCTTTTCATTTGTAGATAAACGAATGAGAACATTCTCCGTTTCCCCAACTACTTTGACACTAGTTCTGTCTAATTGGGTAACTTCCCAAGCAGTAGGTTTTGGCTTCCCATTATTTTTTTTGCAAACTATGAGTGGCATAACATTCACTAATGATTTAGAATCTACCAAACAATTATGCACCTTATGGTTCAGAATTTCCAAAGTCAAAAGGAATGGTGCGGTTTTAAACCTAGCTTTCCCTTCCCTAATTGATTCGACATCTTCTTCCATAGGTTAGTTTTCGGTGGGTATCTCTTCCTTTGGTTCTTTAGGCCTTTTAGTATTTTCTTTGTTAACACCTACTTGGTATTCCATAGGTTTAACATGCTTGTTTATTTGCTTCAAATATTGGCTGATAATGGTGATTTTAGGTATTTTGCCATCAACATTGTTCTTTGGTTGTTTCCTGACATTCTCTTGCAACTTCTTAATCTTTGAGATCATTGAATTGTCTCTATTTACCAAATATAGGCCTTTTGTTGTCATTTGAATTTCTGGTATACTCTCAGGTTTTAGAGTACTTCTTTCTGTATCAAAAAGCGATATACAATCCCATAAAAACATGGTATCATTCTCCTGTTTTTCTGTGGTCTTACTACCCGTTTCCTCTTCATCACTGTCCTCGGTTAATTTGGAATCCAACAGCTGATTCATCACCAATGTCATTAAATTTATCCATTGAGTACAATTCTTTTCAGAATGTGGTTGTTGGTGAAAAGTGAAAAAACTATCCATCCCCACCTCTGTTAAATTCATCGATGCTGAACCATATGGAGGAGGTTTGGGTTGGTTGTTATCCTCTCTTTTTTTGTAATATGGCTTATATGCTTTATGAACCTCCTTTTCTTTCTCCAGATCTATTATTCTATTGGATAGCTTTTGCATCACTTTTAACATCCCTTCAAAATCATGTGATTGCTTCTCTTTAGGTTTAGACAGCAATAAGGCTCTCTTGCAGGAAGTTTTTTCTCTAGAGTGCTCAGGATAATCTTCTATACTTTCCTTTTCAGCTGCTACTCTTTCTACTTCTTCATAAGTCTCTGATAACGTAGGCTTAACTTGAGCTTTTGCAAACATAGCCAAGTTAGGACCTAAAGCTGAGGTATAATACTCAATCAGAACTTTGTTTGAGGGCTTATCAGTTGCAGAGAAGTTCTTAAGGTAAGCAGAAAATATTTAATTAAAATTGTGTACCTTCTCTTTCCTTTCTTTTTTTAAAGCACCTAAACCTTTCAATAGTGTTGCATGCATCTTTTAGGCTGCATACTTACTTCTGAAAATCCTTTCAAAGGTATCCTAGTCTGGGATAGAGTTTGCAGGAAAACCAAAGTACCATGATGCTGCTGCTCCTTTAAGGGTGTGTGGAAAAAGTCTACAAAATACATCCTCATGTTCCCTGGCCCTTAATCCTTCTATTTCCAAATAGAAACTTTGCAAATGGTCATCTACTACAACCTTCTCATTTGGATCAAACTTAGGTAGCATCTTCTCAAAAGCTTGGGGTAAGTCATGCAATGGAGGTGTTAAGTTCAAGGGTGATCTGGATTTCCAAGCCGGTGGTGGATTTGGTGGGCTAGGTGGCTGGTTTTCATTTACACCTTCCATGAGCCTAGGTGGAGAGTGAGGAGGTGAAGGAATAGGAGTCCTCACAGTAGAACAGTAAGGTGTGTTTGGGCCTACTTGATTCAAAGGCTAAACAACTTCTTATAAATATACTTCTACTAACTCTTTCAAATCTCCCACCAACACTAAATCTTCCAAGATGGGATGATCTTTCTTCATGTACTCTCTTTGGGGTAAATCAGGGATAATGGGTAATCCTCCAATACTCTTTACATAGGCCTATTTGTGTCTTCTCAGATCATTTACTACTTGGTTGTCCACAGCATACAAATGTTCTCTATTCTCTTCAGTATTTGGATCAAGAAATAAACTGCTTTCAAAACTATCACTGCTCGAGTAATTTCGAGGAAATGGATTTCCCTGGCCAGCCATGCACTGGTGGCCCTCTTTCTAGCGCTAGAAACTATTGAGGCCTGGAAATTCGTAGGCAACAACAGCAAGGGATTCTCCACAGTCAATGTTCCCAACTAGCCTGTGACTGTTTGGCATAGGGAATCCATCCGGTTTGTGGTCCGGCTACCGTAGGTCAAGTAACAAAAACAAAGGGGTTTACCAGTTGCGGCCCAGTCCACCGTGTATATTTTGTATTTTAACTTTAAGTATGATATGCAACTCCTTATCTAAGATGCAGATTGATGAAGAATGTGAGGAGTGGTCACAATGTGATGCGCAAGTTCTTACCTCTCGTCTTAGACTCTCTCACATCTAAATCAAACACAACAAGAAAAACAATGCTAACTAAGCTATCCCTAGGGAGCAACATTATTAATTCATGAGTAATGTAATAATGTTCATATGTTAAGATAAATCACAAATAATTGTTCTTAAAATCAAAACACATAAACATGAATAAATATATGCACAACAAGATATCTCATCATTTGTTAAAACATTCATTACTCATAGTGGGAATTATCACAGAATAAACCAGAGAACATTCAAATAAGAACATAGGTTCAGAAAGTTAGAACGCTCTCACAGTTAATGAAACATAGCTGAAAACAAAATAGTTCCCCTTCAACATTGTTCATTTCATCACATTTGAACATTCCATACAACACTTTCTCCAACAAGAAAAATTGTAATTTTATTATTGCAAAACAAAGTAGTTCCTCTTACAACAAGTAGTTCACAAGTTTCTCTGGGAAAAATACCCTCTTCCTATCTAATTCCTCTATATTTATACAAAAGTAAAACTGTTGGGCTGCCCATAAATGACTCTTGGGCTTCCCCAACGCTTTACCTCCCATACTTTCGTACACTAAGTGCTTATAGAATTTACAATATATTACAATAAAAACAAATAAATAAAGCACTTATGAGGAGGGCCTCACTTGACTGTTTAAGAACTTCCATGCTGAAGCTTCTAAGGCAATGTTTTCGAACTCAAAAGGTTGTAAAAAATGAATATTGATTTCAAATTTAGCGTCCTGATTTCTTATTACTTCGATCTTGCCTGAGCTCAGGCGAAGTTGATCCTCTAGAAACTATACACTAACCATAGAATGGGCTACCTCGTTTCTTAGGTTCTGCTCATCTAGGGATTTTATGTGCTAAATCCTTTATTCATCTTCCTGATATATACTTTGCAACATCTCCAAAAATAGGTTGTGGTCTGGAAAGGTGTCCATCCTCCATCCAGCATCAACCTGGCAATGATTGTAAGTGATCAAAATCCTCCTACAGAATTATGTACAAGATCCCTTTGTCTTCTTAACAGCCTTCTTGAATTATTCACCTGTGTTTATGGAAAAATCCAATACATCCTAGTCTTGTCTCAGGCCTTGTTGATCTTTTGTTGGCAGGTCCGCAAGGGTTTCCTCATAGGCCTCTAATTTTGCCATTCTTCCTGTTAGGACTTCTAAAATGTCCTGCGATCTGTCCACAAAATATGAAGAAGTTTCCAAAATTTCTTCCAGTCTATTTTCTACCTACAAGATCTTGCACCTCTCTTCTTCTATGGATACTTGCGGTTGGTGCATCTTTATCCTTTGCACTAAAACATGCTCCTTGAAGGGCTGAAGGTTGGCTTGTTGTTCTTTGGCTTCTTCTAGAGTTCCTGCTAATGAAGTAACTTTTTCTTTAAGCTCTGTTGTCTGCACTTGGGACTGCCTCTCTAACTCCTCTAAGGTAGATTTCTATAGCTCCAACACCCCTATCTTACTGAGCAGCTGATCCTTTTCTGTATGAAGGCTTTCACATATCGTTTTCAACTCCTCCTTTTCAGTTCTCAGCCCCTGACATTCCTACTATAGTTTTTCTAGATTTTCCTAGGATACCTCCAGAGATCTCTTCTCTACTTGGAGGAACTAGAGCTCAGCTTTTGAAGACTTTATTTCATGTTGCATGTCTTCAAATTTTCTTTTCAATCTACTACTTTCCTCTCTCTCCCTTATTAGGGTGTCTTTTAGTTGCGCAGCAGATTTCTTTGACTGTTCAAGATCAGCCATTATCTAATCCACATTGTCCTCAAAAGCATGGATCAATGTTGCTCCAGCTCTGATAGTGAATCTTGGGTCTTTGTCTGTCCCATACACCACAGTTGTATCATTTATCATTTTACCCAACTGCCCCCCAGTATCGACCTTCCTCTCGATCCTCTTCACGATTATTTTTCTTTCCCTATCGTAAAAAATAGTGTTGAAATCTGGCACCACTTCCCCTTTCTTCTGCTTGAAAGGTATTAGTCTTAAGGTAGGGACAACAACCTGTCTTATTGTGCTACTAGCAGCTGCCTCAGAATATTGAACATCAGGATTACCCACATCCTGAACCTGAATGTCTACAGGATTGGAATCTTGTTACTCTGTTAGTTTTAATCTTTCTACTTCCTGCTTCCTTAGTTCCTCATCCATTTTCCTTTCCTTTCTTCTTCTTCAATTCTGGCATGTTCTTCTGCCTTTGTAGCTACCTCTTGTTCAGCTTTTCTCTTTTCTTCTTCCTCACCTTTAAGCTAGCTTTCGGCCTTTTGTGCTAGTCTCCTAGCATCTTCTTCCCTTTTTCTAGCCTCCTCTTCCTCTTCCTTTTTCTACTCATCTTGTCCTTTCCTGCCTTTAGTGGTGATTTTATTTTCAAATCTTCTTCTTAATGCAGTTATGTTTTCTTCATTTCAGAAGATTGTTTTGTCTTTATCCCAGTGGCTTGTATACTCAAAATATACATTTGCGTCCCTGTAGTGTTCTACCACTTTATTCCGGGAATCATTCATGTGGAAATTTATTTCCCCAAAATGGAATTTCCCCAATTCTTCTACAAATCCAGCGTCTTTCTTGACTCTTGTGAACTTATAGCTTCCCAACCTGAATGGTAAGGGAGGATAAGTTGCTTTCTTATGTTCAAATAAAAAACTCCCTATGCCATCTAAGAAGACCTGCCTAACTACCTCCTTTTGTACCACATAATCAGTGGCATATTTTGGCAGTAGATAAGGTGCTTTGGAGCATCCATACATTCTGATATAAAGTCCATCCTCCATTAAGTAGTAATCTGCATATTCTTCAATTCTTCAATAACCTGCAATGCTTTATCTGACATGCAGTTGCATTCTTTTAAGAAAATCAATGTATATAATGGCATAATGAAGTGTTCACACACTTCTCTATAGTGACTGTGGTACTTATGTGCCCACAGTGGTTTGTACACTGAGTAGACTAGTTTTCTCTCTCAGTCCCAAATAC
Source organism: Pseudotsuga menziesii (assembly GCA_001517045.1). Classification (NCBI taxonomy): domain Eukaryota; kingdom Viridiplantae; phylum Streptophyta; class Pinopsida; order Pinales; family Pinaceae; genus Pseudotsuga; species Pseudotsuga menziesii. The sequence continues at coordinate 184,757 of LPNX010178469.1, forward strand.
ACCTCATATTTCAGAAATGTTGGTTGCACAGTATGCAATAAATGAGTACAGAGCTCATATAAAACTATGATCTCTTCTTGGACACCCCTCCAAATGCTAAAGCAATGCAGGCCAAGAGGCTATTTGATATAATGTTCACCCAGTTGAAAACGGTACCTTGGGTTGCAACATAGAAGATGATAGCCACCCAACCCAACTTAAATCTTTTACCATGGGCTCTCCTGAAAATCCTATTCAACATTAAGGCAATGAATCTATAGGGGGTCCTTAAGGTGGTAGTATCATATTCCCCTGATGGCCTAGTTCTGAAACTCCTTCCAAGTATCAACATTCTTTTCAGTGTCTCAACTAGGTCTAGATTAATTTTCTTTAGACAGTCTTGAGTCAAGTACACTTGTGCTTTTGATAAGTGGTAGGACAATGATACATAGCTAGGGCTATAAGAAGCATAACCCTGTTTGTCAATGTTTGCCAAAATCATGGTAGTTACATCTGCCCTAGGTAGAATCCATCCAATCACCTCTGAGCATGGGAAAAGCTCAGGTTTGGTAGCAACCCTCATCAAAATAGATATCTCTATATTTACATATATAGTTTATTCCTCGAAACCTATATCAGGTACCTCCCGATGTGTTATCAGTCTGTAGATTTCCCCTCATTTATATTCAGGTTCCACACCAACTATGCATCTGGTGTCTTCGTAAGTGTATTCAACCTTGGTGACAATTTCAACATTAGGTTCGTCCTCCACTATAGGATCCTTTTTCTTCTTCCTTTTAGACATCTCAAATTCCGAAGGATTTCCCTATCATACAAAAAATCCTTTAGGTTCTGTTGAGCCATTCCTAAATAATATTCAAAGAATGGACACAAACTACATGAGCATTTACCTCGTTTAGGCTAATCATGATTGCAGCTATCAAAAATAAACAAACAATATTGAAATGCCAATTTTTCCTACCCAACAACGAATTTGCAAAAAGAAACTAAAACCTGCCCAAGACTACAAAATATTGCATAATCGACTCAAAACCTCACGACCCTACTAAAATGAAGAAAATATCCCCCTGTCAAGGAAAACAGTCTCAACTACAACGTCGGCTATGAGATAAATCATCCACATTCCAAATCTCATCCTAAGCGGGGTGTAACCTCAAAATTGTGACCCTGGTCCACAAGAAATGCGAGCGACCCAAAGACTGGGAAACCAAAGCCTCAGAATCTTCAAAATAAACAAGAAAACACCCCCCTCCCGCAACTAACAGGGAACTACTCTCCCCGGATGGCCATACATAGACTAGGGAAAACTGGTGCAGACAACGTAATGCCTGTCTGCATCGGTTTCCCAAGCAGTTAGGTGTGGGTTGCAAACTCATAGCGGCTATGAATTTAATCATTAAGCAAATAAAAACACCCCATCGAATAGCCATACCCTCTACACAGACTATATATAAGCGCTGAAAATGTAAAACTAGGTATCCATTAACCGCAGAGATGGGAATTAACCAAGGGTGGCAAATTCAGTTCAACCATTCAAACAAAAAAGGGAGAATGGGAATAAAGGCTTACCTGGCAATGCGTTGTGTGACTAGCGAGAAAAATTCACAAACCTCCATGGCGGAGCCACCTAGGAACGAGGTACCGACAGTGAGTACAATGTTCTGCTCGAAACGATAATGACAATGCGGGACACAAGTTCACAGGAATAATAATATAATCATAAAACCCCAACCCCCAAATATATACATCCCGACAAACAAATAATCGACGGGAAAAATAAGACCATCGGGTGGAAAAATGACTACGGGATCGACGACCATGTTAGCAGCATCTCCACAACGGCGGATGATGAAACGACTATGAGATCCGCAACGACATCGGCAAGAGACATAAACTTCACATCGGAGTTCACGATACTAAGACCTTGGACCAATAGTTGGTTGGAGAGCTGCAACATCGAAAACCATAAAGACACCGAGTTCCACAAACCAGTCAAAATCGGAAGGAAAATAAACATGACCTAAGAAAAAAATATCGGCCAAGCAGCAAACATAAATCAAACTCAATCGGAAGAAGAGTCCATTTTAGAGCCGCAATGATGGAAGTTAAAAGACTAAGGATTGGTGAGTCAAAATGGCAAGGATTGGAAGAGGTTAATACAACCATTGGAGGGCTCTCAATACATCATCCGTGACGATGGAAAATCTAGAGACAACTCCTTCCAACGGCATTCCAATAAAACCGCCGATGATGAGAAAAACCAACTAAAGCGCATCGGAGGAAGTATATCTTGGATCAGACCATCTCTCAACTACATCTCCGTAATGGCGGGCACGCAATTAACTGCATTTCCAATCCACAGTATCGACCACTTCCGATATAGGCATAGCCATCACCATAACACGAGATTCGTAAAACACATAAAAATACAAAAAATGTGCATCCATGTTGTTAGTACCATTTTTGGGATAAATAGTTGGAAGGGGTCAAACTAGAGGAGATACAAAGTAAGGTCTAATTTTTTTTATGATATGACCTAAAGGATATGCAAAAGGGGTTCTAAAATGATTTGGAGGGCTTATTCCTAAGTCTAAGATGAAAAAATTGAATAAATTATCAAACGCAACCTTGGGAATAAGATGTGTATGATAAATACGCCGTTATATTATATCACACCAAGATTGAATGGTGAATATTTTCAGCAAAGGAGATCGATGGTTGTAGATCAATCCATAGGGATAAGTTGCAAGGTATAAATAAATTTGAGTACCTATAGAATGAGTTAACATGTAGATAAACTCTACCCTCATATCAGTAGAGGGAGGAATATCTACGACTGGTAAGACTCCTGCTGATTAAACTTGCACAGAAGAATGAAATTTTCATTTCATGGGAATCGGGTAGATCCCTCACATTTCAATGGTTGAGATCAGGGAAGATAAAATATCTACTGTCGATATAAATTCCTATATGAGAAAATGCGCAGAGAAAGTAGTACTAAGGATCAATGAAATTTGGTAGGGCCATCACTGATCGATGGTAGAGATTTAAAGGAGATTTATATTGATGGTTCAAATGAATTCTGCTATGTGAAAAAGTGTGGGGAAAATCATGTTTGAAATCAGCGGAATAGAGTAGGGGACCCATGTTTCAATGTTCAAGATGAAGACTTGATCTAGACCAACAGTTTCTATTTATTTTGTTGGTGAAAGTGAATAGGTGAATAAAATTTTGAAACCCAACGGAATATGGTAGGGACCACATATTTTAAAGGTCGATATAGGAGCATGATTGAGATCAAGGGACTATATCCTTTCCACTGCTAGAAAGTCCATGGGAGAAGAAAACTGGTGAACTTACGAAATGCGTTAAGGGTCCCATGCAATTAAGGGCACATATTTGACAAAGAATAGATCTACGGTCTGAAATTGGTCCGCTAATAACACATGGAAACGGGAGAAATCAAGAAGAAGATCAACGAAATCAGTGAGATTAGAGAAAAAATGACAGGTTGAGATCAATCAGGTTTGATATCTACAATGGATAATATTTCCATAAGAAGGAGATGCACACTTATTAGAAATTTAAATCTAAGCAAAATGTTAAAAAGGGGAATTGAGAAGCGATGCAAATTTGTAAAGAAAAAGATCAATGGTTGAAAATTTATCTGCTCAGATAAGTTAGGGTCCCTTTATGATTTGAAAAGGTGATTTACTGGGAACAAATTATCCATGGGGAGGATGAATTAAAGGGTTGATGTTTGGTTATGGTTAGTTCCACAACTAAAAGCTACAAGAAGGATAAATATTATAGCATGGAAGGAAACAAGGATAGATGGTTTAAACAGAGATCGTGATCAAGGAGTTAGGGTAAAAGGCACAAGATGGATGAATAGGAAAGGGTTCCACTAAGAAGTATGTATGGATAATAAGAAGGAAAAAAAAGTATAAAATTGAAGGCACATGGATCTAGGTTATTTGTTTGTTTATGCATCATACAGAAAAAGTCGAGGACTGTGTGGAAACGGTCAGCTCAGACAAATATTTGGACCACTTGTTAAGAAACCAAGTAGGCTATTTATTCCCACCAAGAAATTATTTTAAATGGATGAAGTAGAAGAAGACAAGATTCAGACTTTGGAATACCAAAGGTTTGAGGAGGTTTTTGAAGATAAAGATTCATAGGTTTTGGATACTATATTGTTAAATGGTGCCATAGACTCGGTAAAAACTAAATTGAAAGTTCTCAAAGACAAGGTAATGGGATTTGATGGTATTTTCAGGTCTTATTTCCATTTTTTCTCTACCGAGCAAACCCTAAATTTTCTAGAGTTTGTCTACTGGTGCACTTGTAATTAATCATTTTATGAGAGTGGAATTATGGATGTAACTAAGTCAAAGTTAATTCGTCTTAACAGCCCACTTGTTTTCTAAAATACTTTTTATGTTCCTATTGAATTCACCCAAGAGTCTAAATATTTTAATGAAGAAAGTATAGCCCAATTTTTAGAGAGTCCACTATTGAACAAAAACAAGATTTCTTTAAAAATTGTTTCAGTCCTGATTCCTTATTACAAAAATATCCTTTTCTTGTAGATTCCAGTATTTTTAATGATGAAACTCAGTGTGTTATAACCCTTATAAGTCAGTTTTTAGGGTTAGATACTGGCAAGTATGTTACTGAGCCATTATTGAGTCTTTTGTTCATAATTAGTAATATTCGGGTTGAATAAGAAGGGTGAAGTCAGTTAATCCAACCCCGTTGTATTAAATTTGATGAGTTTCTTGCTGACAATATCCATTCACGGCTAGCTGAATTCCACAACACAAGATGTTTTAGGTTTTAATCATATTTGGTCAAAATGTTCTTGTTTTTTAATGAGGAAAAGTTACAATGTCCTAAGATGGTTCTCACAGATAACATGAACATATATTTTAGAAAATACATTAACTTTCTCATGTCTAAAGTATATAATGCATTTTTCTAGAATAAATTTCCTAGAGTCTTACCACTTATGAAAGAATATTGCAATTTTCTCCAGAGAAAAGAATAGGAGATTAGTTTTTAGTCGAGAAAGGTAAATTGATCATAATGTATGGATTATTTTATCAACCCTACATTCTGCCTGCTTTCTTAAATCCTAGGGTATTTTCCTTAGAGCTAATTGGGAAGAATCTTATTGTGGAAAATGGACACTTTATTAGCTTTAAAAAGTCATCTAAAATCAAATTCCCTTGGGTTGTAGGACCATTCATCATAAAGAGCAAGACTTCCTTTCCAATGTTAGATAATTTATTGAAATAAATAGGGTTTTAGAGAGTTGTTGATGTTAACTATGATCCCCATCACATCATATCTATCAGAAGACAAGTTAACAAGAACGAGCCTTTTGAGCATAATGATATTGCAGGTAAGGTAGAAAGTGTAAATTGGTTGTACTACCCTCATGAGACATAGACAGATGAAGACACGCAATAGGATTCTACTTCATTAGTGAAGGAAGTCATCTCTACACATTCTGACACTTCGATCATTGTTCCAGCACTAGAAACGATTACACCAATATCCAGTTGTTCTAAAAGAAAAAACAAAATGGATTTCTTTGATGCCATAGAAACGGAGAAAGAGGATAGAACTAAGACACCTAAAAATCAAAAAGTTGAAGAAACAGAGCATCTAGTCCAAATACCAGATGAAAAAGGTAAAAAGAAGAAGCATATGAAAGTTAAAGGACCTGGATTTGAAGTTGAGTATGATTTCTCTAAAACACCTACATACTCCACTTCTCAATTTAGAACTAGATCTAAACTGTTTGATTTAAGTATAGAGATTATAAAGAGGTGGCCACAGATGAAGCTTTGAAGGTATATGTCGATGTCAAGAATATCTCCAGTAAAGATGTATCCCTAGTGAGTGTTGGGTATCATATTCAAAATACATTGAACCTAGCAGTAGCAATTAATAAGAACATTACTAAAATGAAGATGAGTTTAGAAAATATTCCTATTCTTCAAATGATCCACCTACACAAATATACTGGAGATATCATATATACTGATCTATTGAAAGCGACACTGAAGGTGTCCTGGATGTAGTACACCAAAAGAGAAATTGAGAATGAGCTCAGGCAGGAAAAAGTAGAAAATAAGGCTTACCAACAAGAGATTAAAAAGTTGCAAGCAAACTTGTTGGTTATTGATAGTCAAGAAGACAAAGGGGTTGGAACTCAAAATTTGTTGAATGAGAAGGAAAACACCATTCAATTGTTAAATAAAAAGCTAAATATTCCATCGACTCAACTCATATCATCTATTGAGCTAATAGAGATGGAAAAGGAGAAAGAAAATTGATTGGTGAATTAAATAACTCTATGGAAAAGTTACAGAAATTTGTTGAGGAGAATAAAAAATGGGAAATAGACATGTCTCTTTTGGTTGAAAGTGAGAATACTCTTAAGGACAAACATTATGAATTAGAGAAGAAGTTGCAATAAAAAGGAAAGTAACTTGAGGGTAGAATAATTTCACCTTTTTCATAATCATGTGAACAATCTCTTGTTCAAGCCATGTCACAAGACAATTTTAAGGAGTTGGAGATTGTTGGATTAAGTAATCAGAACAAGAATTTAGAAAATATAGCTTTGAAAAGGGAGCATGAAAGGATATATTTGGAAGCTAAGTGTAAAGAGTTGCAGGACAAAAAATGATAAGCTACTAAAACACGTGATAGGACAATTTCCTACACAAGGGGCCAAGTACATAATCTGGGATGTGCTTATATATGAGGAAACTAAATTGAGTCCCTATCTTGACTACATTTTAGATAAAGAAATTGTGATACAATCTACCAAGAACAGTGTAACAGCTATGAAGGAGAGATTGAAAAAGAAGCCCATAGATTATGCCAAAAGCACTATTGATTTTCTGAATGGGTTGACAGAAGACAAGTTGAAAGAAACCAATATTAAAGATAGAATTTCTATTATAACTTGGGAAAGGAAGGTTGTGAAATAACACCAGTACTTGGACACTGTTCAAGCAAAAATTGATATCATGACACATCGGGTGAAGCTGTTTATGGATAAGTTTGATCCATTGTTTAAAAAAATACTACCTTTCTCCTATGAAGAGAAAGGTAGTATGCTTTCCCAAAAATAATTTCATGACCATTTGATTGAATGCAGGCTAGATCACATAAAATTTCTAGATATGCAGTAATCATTATCAGGAAAGGAAATAGTGGACAAGCTAGTAAATGACTTTGAAATGATATTTGACTTTAAATCCATGCATGCATGTTTACCGTACTTTTCATACAGAGACCATGTGGAGCTGCGTGTGCTAGCAAAATAAATGTCCACCCTAGCCTTTTCATCTCTGGATCAATCGAAATTGGTCGATAAGTATGGAAGATCCAAATACAAGTTACATGCATGAATATTACTTTGAATATCATTAAAGAATTATTTCTAAATAATTAGTTAACTAGGGGTTTAGTTTACTTTTTAAAAACCAATTTTTAGTTAATAAATGTAGATGATAGATGTAAAGGTGGTTATTTCCTATATTTAGAAGTTTGGTATTTCAACTCATGGAGCAATTTGTATAAGAACTAGTTATTGTAATGAAGAAAGGGTTGAAACCTGTGAGAATTCAACATTGTATTTTGAGATCTATCTTTTTAATAAAATCATAGAGCCAGAGTTGTAATTTTGAAAAGATTCATGTTTTTTCTATGTTGTAGTATGTATTTCCCCTTTCTTATGTGAATGTGTCTCCCGCTATTTAGTTCCAGAATATTTTCCTTTCATTTCTGAAATAAGTCTTTAATAGCACATAATTCATACTTATATTCTCTGTCTATTCATTTCAGATTTTCACAAAAACCTATTCAACTAAATTTAACGTTTGATTCATCCTAGTTAGATGGCCACATTAATGGACCATTCATTATTTATTTTATAATCACGACACAAAACAATTTTGACTATAACGAGATTGATACTTTTCCTTAGAATCAATGCACTTTAGATAAGTGAAATTTAGGGATTTAGGGACAAGGTTGACACATCGCTCATTACAATGAGATTTTGGTGTAACAGAATTCCCCCCCAAAGCATGAAGCTAGAGGAATACGATAGGTGAAATGATTTTTGAAATGAAGAAATCAAAGGAAAGGATGTTGGTTGGAAGATGTTGCAGTACAACTGACTCAAATCTTGCATGACTCATAACATGGATTCTGACCATTTCATTGCAGATCCATGATAGTAGAGATTGACTGAACACAATCATGGCTACTAAATAAAAACATAGATCCATGATGAGATGATAACATAGCCACGACCAATACAAAGTGGATCCGTGTAATATGACTCAAACAAACTCCATCGCAACCTAGGAAAAATATCAGTAAACCCAGGGTCTTCAAGATGAACCCGCAATGATACGAATCTAGCCATGTGATTACAATGTCTTGATGTTGAACATGGTAGAAACCACTTGATTACCAATCATTGATGTATAATGTTAACAAGTGTGAGGGAAATCACCATTGATGTCAATAATTCCCAAGGTATCTCAGTACATCGCACCAAGTCTGAATAAATGACTTGGAGTCGAACACTCGATAGAATATTCCAATCAGGGGTCATTAATGAAAACCTACTGCTGAAAGAAAGGCAACCTGCCATTGAGGCATGTAGGCTTCAAGGTACCTAACTTGGTTTCTAATCCCAATTCCTATATGATGTGTCGAAGCCGACATGAATAGACTCATGAAAGGTGGGCCATGATGTATCCCCCATCATGGAAATGAAACATGATCATAGATGTTTTAGAATAAACCCAAAAACAGAGTGATATAGGAGACTAACTTACAAATGAACAACATGATAGAAGGTAAGATAACTGCAAATAGTGAATGGATGACCAAATCTCTCCAGAACTTAGCCATGGCATGACTTAATAGTATTGACTCTAAAGAGACTAATAGCGATCCCCCAATGCAACTAATGGAGGGAGAATTCTTTGACAACTCAAACAAGCAAGAAGACTAAAGGAATTAGTAGGAATTGAAGACAAACATATTACCCAAGTAATGAATTCATATGCAGACAAGTTCCATATTCAAGAGTAGCTATGTACTATCATAACTACAACTAAATACAAACTTTTTCCTTATCGCCGTCATGATTGATGATTACCTCTTTTTCATTTTAACGAGTTCAAAGAGGGTAAAAAACACTCATTATAGCTCGTCAAGTGCTGAGTCTTGTCTCATATGTTTTATGAACCTGATAAAAGATGGGTTCATTCCCAGAAAAGGGTCCTTCATTCGTCGGTTCATGTTTAGAGATTCTAAAATGACTAAGAAGACTCCATGATGGAATTTTTTGTAAATTTAATCCTCGAGGCCCGAAAAAGTATAAAATGACTCCTAGGAGAACTCTTCTAGTTATGATAAACTAGAGTGTACATTTTCATAAATGATTCTAATCGATCCGAAAAAGGGGTAAACTACCATCACCTAGATGATCATTCAAATAATTTTACAAGCATGAAACAACCAAGTTTTCTTGGTGATATTTCTCATGTTTAGGTATCCTAAAAAGAGCTTAAAGGTGACTCCATAAAGAGTCCTCTTTTTCATAATCCAATTTTAACGAGTCTGAAAAAATAGTAAAAGTCTACTCAATACCTCTTCACTGAGTTTTCAATGAGCACACCGAAGGTATAAAAGGGGCTCAGAACCTTTTTCATTTTTGAATCTAGAGCACAAAAAATCAATAAAGTAAGATCAAACCACTTTTCATGTTTTAACTAGAGCACAAAAAAAATGAAAATTAAGCTCAACACCATATTACTGTTTTTAAGGAGCTTGAAGATCAGTTGAAAGAATGCTTAGAGTATCTTCTTCATTTTGTAAAGAGCTTGATCAAGAATAGGAACTATGCTCAAAATGTGGTTTCATGGTTTAGCAATATTGAAACTAAAAAAAGAAAGTATACTCAAAATGTCTCCCGTTGATAGGTGTTTTCTAAACATGATGTCCATTGGTTGGTACTTTTCCCCAGTATAAGTGTCAAGTATATTAAATCCAACATAATTTAAAGAGGCTGGATACATGCCCCCCAAGCTTCATTTTGTTTTCTTACTCAATTCTAACTAAGTTTCATGTTATTTCTAGGAAAAGGTTCACCAGAAGCAGAGGAAGAAAGAAGATCAATTGTTACCGACAGATGAGATCAAGGTTCAAATATTGATTCTTGACACAATGGAAGAATTCATTTCATTTTTTAATGATATTGACATGAAAAGGGAACTTTTCTCAAGGTGACCTGTTTCATTTTTACATAAGCTTGGAACAGAAAACAATTATGCTTGAGGGAACATGTTTCATTTTTACGTAACTTTTGAAACTGAAAATAACTATGCTTGGGGTCAGTTTTAATTTTTTACGAGCTTGAAATAATAAATAAACATTTCTAAGAGACATCTATTTCATCTTTTAACAATCTTAACACATAATAGGAACTCTTCTTTCCAGCATCTATTTCATTTTTTAACGAGCTTGACACAGAATAGGACTATGCTCACTAGCATATGTTTCAATTTTTAATGAGCTTGACATAGAATGAGAACTATGCTCATAAGAATCTGTTCCAATTTTTAATGATCTTGACACAGAATGGGAACTATTGTCATTGACATCTGTTTCAATTTGTAACGATCTTGACATATAATGGGAACTATACATCTATTTTATTTTGTAATGAACTTGACATAGAACAGGAACTATGCTCACAAGCAGTTCGTAGCCAACATGATGTCCAAGGGTTGGTGGGTTTCCCCCTTACATAAAAATATAGCGACTTAACTCTAGTATGATTTCTAGAGACTGGAGACATGGCCCCAGATCTTCCTCATGAAGAGAACAAGCTATGGTTTTCAAACGATTGAAATTCGTCATGATATTTGGAGTCGAGAGACACATCAAGTTAAGGGGAAGGAAATAAAATAACATGTGGGATGTTCAGGGAATTCTAATGACTAGGAGTCATATGATAAGAAGGTTTAACAAACGAAAGTCGGACAATGGTTACAATCTTCGCATCATTGGGAAAATGAATCACTTTGAAGATTGTGGACACTACAACTTTCATGGAGAAAACATAATATTTCCCAAGGAGCATATTAAAATATAAGGGACCTTATACTACCATAACATCAATACAGGCAGTTTTCCCACCTAAAGTGATAGGAAAATGAGGAAGGATCCTTAAAGGTGCAGTAGGTATTCAATTAAAATACAATATCTAATTGGCCCCTTGGCACAAGCTGAGGAGAACCTATGGCTTTCCAAGAAGAGGAGGATAGAAAACTAATAGAATCCCCTTTGTCAACAATAGTTCGAAGTATACTCTTAGTGGTAATTGACATAGATATTTGGAAAGGAACACTCGAATGAAGACGAGATTATGTTAGATTACTCCAATAAAAGGAAATACCTTAGTACTGGAAGAGGGTTTTGTTGAAAGAGACAAAATTTCCTCTTGCGTAGAACAATCCGAACTGAATACAAAAACTTCATCAAGTTTCAATTCACTCTTAAATGGAAGAGAGGGACAAGACAAAGACTGAGTCAAAGCGACTACTTCAATCTTTACACTCTCTGGCGAAAGAGTGGGATAAGGTGGAGATGACATTGAATCATACAATTTAATATCACTCTAAAAATGAAGAGTGTGATGAGCTACGTTTTCTTCACTCTCTAAAGGAAGAGTGGTATCGACGGAGGATGGAACTGGATCAACCACTTTGTCAACCAATGGGAGGCCAAGGGACAACTTGCAATAACGTGTTGGAAGCCATTGCCGAGGAGCAATAATATCTTCCAACAACTTTGAAGATTCATACATGCAAGGACAAAGGTAAGTAAGGTGCATGTCCTTACATAGAAATCAAGGATATCTGGCTTTTCCTTTTCAACTCTTAACCACAGATTCATCAACTCATGGGTTATAATCAGTATGAAGGCCAACAACTAATGACATTGGGTGTTGGGAATCCTCATACCACACTTCTAAAACTTGAGGAGGACCATGACAGTTCTTAAGAAGATGGTCACCCTTGCACAGTCTACAAGGGAACTTAGGCTTACAAGGTTTTTTTGTGGGAAATTCAACACTCTAAGCACTGTTATCAGTGGATGATCAATTTCCAACATGACGATCAAAGGTTGGAGTTGTGATCTTTTGCTTAGTGTTCTTTTTCTTAGCCTTCATTTTCATCTTCTTCTTACCCGCATGTTTACTAACATCATAGTTTTCAATAGGTGAAGAGGAAGAAAGGGAAGTTGATTCAACATTCGAGGAGGAAGGAGAAGGAATAACATGAGGTTGATGCTCATGCAATGAAGGAGCATCATCCGACACAAACATTTCATTTGGTATAACGATATTGGAGAATAAACACACGAGTAACCCTATAGTCAATCCGGGAAGACTCAAAGTGGCCCTGAAGGGGGGGCCAACACTCCCAAAAGGGGGGGAACAAAAAACATACCCTGAAAATCAGTCTCTTGGTTGGTAGTCCCAGGAGATTCTTCCATATCTAAACTCTCAAAGAATCTCTGAAGTACCTCACAAATCAAACACTACTCAAGTCTAAAACCAACAAGAAAACTATATGAATACAAGTGTATGAAAATTCAGGATCCTCACACGATTTTCAAGGCATCACAACTTTCTATATACCACAGGGTCCAACATTAAAATGTGACAAGGAGGATTGGGACCATACCCTTGCTAAAACTACGCATGTACCTAGACGATATGTTCATAGTAATTTCCCCAAGTGTACTTCTCAGTGTATTGTGATGCCTAGATGTGTGAAATGGTCAAAACCACTTATACTATGAAATGAGAACTCGACACAGTTATCATTTTTCTCTCTCCTAATTTTAGTAGCTATTTTACTTCTGTTTCCAAAAGGGTTGATACTAGTATCATACATTTTCATTTTGAGGCATTTTTTTCGGCCTTTGAATCATATTTGTCGTAAAATATTTTAAATTTCTATTTTCAAGTGTTTTTTTTAGAAATTTAACAAAATAACATACATTTACAAGCAAGTTATAATGAAAGACATATACATTTTGCAGTCTTCTATTTAAAATAAAACATTTTTATTGACAAAGTTGTAAAAAAATCTGAAAAATAAAGACATTTAAAACCATTTTCAATGAATTTTCAGATTTGTTTTGTATAAAAATGATATTATTTCATATTGTTTTCCAAAAAGTGATGATTCACCTAAATTGAAGAAAAACTATACCATATATTTGTAAATCACATATTAAAAACATTATATATAGAATTTTTATTTCTAAAATAAAGTATGAAAGTCAAAGCATTACTAATATATCTTATCAAAAAATTGTCAAATTTAACATTTTCTTCAAAACATGAAACTAATCAACATTATAATGTAGGACAAATTCTTCATGTAAATTGGAACTTTGTGGGGCTTGGACTGCTTCAGGGACATCAATGCCCTCTTCCATTAGGTCTTCTCTGTCACTCCTTTCAAATCTGTTTCTTCGTATGTTAATTTTTTAACCATTGCATTATAAGTCAACATCTAACTATATTTTCCTTCATTATTTTCATTTATTAAAACATATTCATAAGTCTCATTGGTGAAGCTGCATATATTATAATTTTTTCTATAGCAAAAATATATAAAATATGTTAAAAAAACAAAAGAAACAAACGAGATAATGTTAAAAAACTAATGTTTAAAAAAAATTAAAAACAGAAGTATAAAAATGATTTTCATAAACAAGACAAAAAACAAATAACAAATAACACATAAAATAAACTAAGCTAAAAAACAAAAACAAATAAACAAATAAAATAAAATAAATAACAACAAAAAAATAATAATAAAAAACCAAAGTTTAAAAAACAAATTAACAAAGGTAGTGTGTAAAACGCATAGGGAGGGGTGGCGCTATTCTCAGAATCGTGCCACCCTCCCTATCCCTTTTACACACCACCTCCATCGTCACTCCACCACTCCACACTTCGTCGGCACACCTTACCTCCCTACCTACTCCCCACTACCCTCCCACTCCCCTCCACTCCACGTAACATACTATATAATATTATATAGTATGTTTCATGGAGTGAAAAGGAGGGCGAAGGGTGGAGTGGGAGGGTAGTGGGGAGTAGGTAGGGATACGTAGGGAGGTAGGTATGTATGTTTCTTTATTAATGTTTTTTTTATTTTGTTTCTTTTATTTTTTATTTTGTTTCTTTTAGTTTGTTTTTATTTATTTATTATTTTAGATAATAAGTTGCGACATAAGTTTTTTTACATAATTTTATCATAAACATAGTAAAAATGTTATCTTTAATCTTGTCTTTTTTTTTATGTAAAAAAATTAGAATTTGTTATAATTTTTTCATATTTTTTTGTTTTTATTTAATTTTTAAATTTTTTTGGTTTAAAATTAATTTTTTTCACTAAAATTATATGAATCATATGTTTTTATAGGCTCTAGTATATCATTTCATTACGAATCACATCATAATTTCTTTAATTTTCTATGGTTAGAGTATTGAAATTATTTATGAAGTATTTTTTTTGGTTTAATATATAAGTTTCAAAAAACTTGTAATTTATCTCTTGAAGAAAAAAATACTATCCCAATTTAGGGGTTGATTTCAAATTTTTGTAAATAATAGTATGTGATGTTTACGCCATGGCTCTGTTTTTTACCCCGAAAGGAAAACATGTATACTGGTATCAACACTTTTCTATTTGGGGGGTGTTTTTGGTGTTTTTTATGCAAAAATCATCATTTTTATGGCTAGAGTTCTTGTTCTTAATATAAAGTTCTTGTTTCACAGTATAAGTGGTGTTAATTCAGTTGGTCACATGAATCCTAACAAGGTCTCCCGATATACACTAGGTACAAGGGATATCAACTATGTAGTGATGTTGTCTAATGCACAACTACATGACAGGAGCCTTCTTATATACTACCGAGTAGGTGAAGTAATTTTCTATATACCCAAAGGTACATAAAAAGCCATTCAATATACCATTTGGTACGTCAAAGAACTACAAGACCTCGAGATGTAGTGCAGGAAAACAATGACAACTGCCATGCTTAAATGCGCTGAAACACATCTCTAACTTACGCACAGTTACGAAATGATTTTAATTCTAAGCTACCATTAACTCTATCTTGTGTGGATAAGTGGATGCATGAGGTGTAGGTAGGAAATGTAAAAAAGAATGAAAATCCTAGCTACATGACGATGCACATTTCTCCTTCGATGAAAACTACCTAAGGTAAGGAGATATTATTTATTTTCAAACCAGCATGAACCTAAACAGTAATGAAAAGAAGAATTCCTTCATAGAATGCAATGTCTCGAACTTTCTGCAATAATAAGTCAAAAAGTGCAACGAAATGGAAGATGCAACAAATCTTAACGATGGAAAATAGAATAACGAAGAACTTCAATTTTCAAATGCATGTATCAAAATGGAATTTTATAATTAAAGTCTTTTCATATACACAAACAAAAAATGGAAAAATGTCTACAACACTCTAATCATTCAGAAATCCCAAAATAAAAATGATGAGCACCCAAACAACTCAAAGACACTCAAGAGTGGCTCAAAATATAACAAAATGTAACCAAAACTCAAAGATGAAGGGTGGAGGAAGGGCTTGGATATCAGATTTAATGACCTGAAAAGATATGAAAAATATATGGTAATGTAATGAGGGATTGCAAGATCAAACTAATAGGTGGGGAATTGAAATTTCCCCCTTCAACCAAGTTACTCACTTGACTAGTACAACATTGAAAACTAACAAAACCAATGCCAAACATAGACAATGTTGGGTCTATGGGTTGTATGTCTACAATATGCAACCTATAGACCACAAAAAATTGGACCAAAATCCAAAAAAGAAGGAAATATTAGCTGATTCTTGAGTTTTAAGGGGCCGGAAGACCTTATGACATTGCACCAGAGTGCCAAAGAGGGGCTGGTGCACCTTGCACACATGCAAGGAGTTCCAGTGGCACACTTACTACACACGAAAAGAGTGCCGAACACATAGCGATGTTTTGTATGCACATCCCAGGTGTGTCGAGCAAATAACAACTAGCAAAAAAGCTAGATCTACTAAGCTAGAAGGGAACAGGTATAATACTAATCCAAAAAAGAATCAAGGAAGTCCAAGAAACTTTTTAATGAAAAAATAAAAAGGTAGGAGGGTCTCAAGAAGATGGAAAATGGATTGATAAAAAGATGTGAAATAAAAAACAAATGAAATCAGATCTATGTTTGTCCTGATTATGGTCACCACATTTGTTAGCGGATAAATCTCCCCAAGCTTACTCAAGCAAGATCTCCCTAGTCCGAGTGGATATAGAACAAATCAAGTACATAATAAAATCTACTTTCATAGATCAATAGAGATGCAAGTTAAACATATAGATCACTTACCCAAGGTTTTTAAATCATTTTCCTCTTTGTTGATCCAAGCTCCATAACTTTCATATATCAAGATGTGAAACCCTGTAGAGAAAATGGAAACAAGAAAATGGTACAATCATATCTAGATATGAATTGATATAAGCTAACAGTAAAGGAAGAAATCTCCAAACATTATCAACAAAATAATATTTATGGAAAAAGTGTGTATTACTGTAATCATAGGAAATACATAGAGAAACAATGTCACAACCTAAGCCTCAATGTTGCAACCTTCCATTCAACAATCCAAGCCAAGCCTCCAAAGAATGATAGTTTTCCTCCCAAAGGATGAGTATGGATCACCTAATAAATTCCACCAGCATAAGAGTACTATAGTCCTTCCTCGATTCACAATGGAGAGAGGGTTCATATTTATAAGGGTAAAGGGATAGAGTAGGTTGACGATTAAGAGGAGAGGTCTAAGGGATCCTCCCATTAGTTTAGGAAACATGGTGCCACCTCACCTAGAAGCTAGGGATGATCCTCCACCTCATCAAACTTAGAGAAGGGCATTGAAGCTTCGAATTTTCCACTCTAAACACCACTTGCGTACCTTGCTTGAAGAGACATAGCGCTAGAGAGGGGCTAGAGCACCTTGCAAGAAGGCTAAGTGTGTCGGTGGCACACCCTATCAAGGTAAAAAGTGTGCCAGCTAAATCCTAACGCACCTTGACTAAAGGGAAGGAGATCCAACCTAACTAGAGGATGTAAAAGGATAGGGAAAACCTCAGAATCAATGCACTTTACCTAAGGGAACTTTATGGATTTAGGCACAAGGTTGACACATGGATCATGCCAATGATATTTTGGTGTAACAAGAAGCACCACATACCACTAATATGAATCTGAGTCCTCTGACTTTGTCTAATCATCAATATCCTCGTCCTCATCCGATATCTCCTCCTCCATCGGAACATCTCCTTATGCCACCTTTCTTACATACTCAATAGCCACTACAATCCTCATCATCAGAGGGATCCACTTAGGAGGGGCTCGGTGGCATGCGGTGATCAAGTCGTCATTTAGACACTGCCACACATCATCAATGTCTCCCTCGAGTAGCCTCTCTATGTCCAAACGCAATGAGTGTAAAGTAACACTTTGTCGCCTTTTATTCCCGTCAGTGGGTGAATATAACCCCTCCACTCTGCCCCAATGTGAATGGTATCTTGATGGATGATGTGGTCCCATGTATGCACATGCACATACTATGTCATCAGTATCAATTAGATGTATAATCTAGCTACCAACTATGTTAGTAAACCAAAATATATGACTAAAACGACAAAGAAGCATGTATACATACCATTTGCTCCCCACGCCTGTCTAGGAGGTAGAAGTATCTTTGAATATCCCTTGTGGTCCATGCCTACATATGGATAATCCTCAATTAACATAGGAAGATGTCTCTAATATATAAAAATATGTCATGTGAAGAAATTACTGACCAAACTGCCTCCCTCCTAGATCATCATCTCACACCACCACCTCATTAGAGGCTCATGTTGTCCCCCATCATGTACCTCCAGATACGTTCACAGCTACCACTACCACTCAAAGTAGAATGAGCACAATAACAATGGGAAGTAGAAATCCTTATCAGCCAGGATAGCCTGGTTCATCCTATGCCCAACCATTGGCAGGTACATTTGGTCCCATCCATAGTAGGTTCCCCTCAGCACAGTCTTGACCATTAGTAACTAGCCGCCCCATATCTAATGTGGAAATTTGGATCCCAATATCCATGAAACCATCGTTACCAATGCACAAGTCTCAAAAATATAAATGTCACACACCAGTATGTATGACGCATGCACATAAGCCATGGCATAACAATTTTGGGAACACAAGTCATCCATAAACAACCCCCTCGGGCTTTTCGATGAGATATCATCGATAAAACCTAATAAAGGGAGGCCAGTCAAAAATTGCATGTCATATAGGGTTATCTCAACCTTCTCACCATGTATGATGAAACACTCTACATCATGTTGCAGCTACAACGTTTTCCCAATTTTTTTAAAATTTTGGACCCTACTTGTAAATTTTATCTTGCCTAGATCTGTTACTGAACTTTGTTGTTCCTTTGCTACTCTTTGAGGTTAAATTGAGTTAAATTGTTGAATTAATATCTTTATCTACTGATACTGATGACTTGAAATTGATGCTTTGACTTATGGATGATTTCCTTTTTTGTTGTCGGAAGCTTATCGAACTGTGACTCGGGGCTGTAGTCATCTACGTAGCTGCTGTTATGGAAGCTTACTTATGAATGACCTGATATAAAGCTATGTTTTTCACCAACATGATTTTTCATTTTATTTTAATGTCGGCGTTTTGTTTCATCACCATTGGAGCATCAGTCCTTTGTGTTTCCGCCATTTCGGATGGCAGATCGCAAGCACGCCGATGGAAGCCCTTATTTTTTCTGTTCCAGTGGGGTTTTTTATTTTTCTCTTTTCACTAAATTAGTCTTTGGTTGTTCTAATCGCTGATGTTCTTGGTTTCCACAGATTCCATAGTCTATTTGATTCCTGCCATTGCAGCTTCGTAGAGAACTAAATTTCAGACATGTTGTTTTTCATTTGCTGATATTTTGTTTTATTTTTGCCGATGGTTTGTTTTACTGGTCTACAGAAATTTTTAGTCCATGTGACTTTTGCTGTTGCGGCTCCTATTTGAACTAGTCATCCGATGCTATAGTGGTTCCAAGGTCTGAGGCTGTAGTTTAGTGTTTATTTCATTGATGCTTTTTATTGTGTCATGGAACCCATAGTATGTCTGTTGCCTACCATTGCGACTCCTCTTTTGATTAACCGCCCGATGCCTTGTTGTTCCATCATCCGATAGAAGCGTTTTCCCGTCGATTTGTTTTTTACCAAGGTCTATATATATGGGATGGGTTATTATTTTATTGTTTATCTTTGTGAACTCGTGCTTACTCTATCCCTGTTGAGTTGAACTGTGCATCCGTGCCTAGCTGTCAGGATCTCATTTGTGGGATGCGTTTCCATGGAGATTTCTGATTTCCATGTCGACTGCACAGCTCGTCTACTAAGTAGGCCAACCATGGTGTAACATCCCTCTTGAATACCCTAGATACTTTGTAATTCTGAACATTATTGTACTGTCTTCAGGTGAGGAGCTCAAGGCCAAGGCCCCACCGAAAGCAAAACCGTGCAGCAGATATAAGCTAATTACCTAAGTGAAAAACTTAGGAGGCATAAAGACAATGACATAAATTAAGCCTAAGAGATAAAAAACAAATGTTTAAAAATATCCATAACAGATACCGGGATCCTACGTATTGTTTGGATTAGGGCGGTATTAAGAGATAATATATGTTCCTATCGGGATACATGGTTTGCTAAAATTTATCCCGACTAAGACAACACAATTTGGTACTAAACCCTAATATGATCTAGTCAAGATAGAAGGAGTTGCACTTGGTTAGCATCGACACACAAGTGTTATGGTGTTAAATTCAAAAAGGGTTAATACGAGGAGAAGAGCATCGTAAGGAGCTAATGGTAAAAGGGATTTTAGGTCATAATCGCCTTAAAAACAACAAGATCCTAAGTACTCTAGCGCTTACTTCCACCTCACCTTAACCAAGGGTATAGGAAGGAAAACGTGTGGATATTATATAAGGGTATTATATATATTATCAAACCACCCATAGTAAAAGGAACTGCAGGTATAATATATATAAATAACATTATATATAATAGCAGACAACTATTTCATACATGTGTATATTATATAATATCATACCGGTGAAAGGAATTGCATGTAAAGAGAATTATGTATATAACGGTGGACAATCATTTCATACATATGTGCATTATATATATAAGGGTATTATATATAATATCAAACCACCCATACGGAGAGGAATTGCATGTGTAAAACATATAAATAACATTGTATATAATGGTGGAAAACTATTTTATACATGTTTATATTATAAGCGTATTATATGTAATAGGAGAATTTCCTATAGTGATAGGAACCGCTTGTATAATAAATATATATATAGCGGAGATTAATTTCATATGAAATAGTAGGGCACATGCAAGAATTTCAATAATATACACAATAGGGGAGCATCATAATGAGAGATTTCATGAGGAAAACAAATATGTATACATATCTCATTTTTTTTTTATTAAAATTCCGTGAGTAGTGGGCGAAGATTGTGGAAAAACCATCATTGGATTTGCAGCCACTATTTATGGAGGTGAAATTACTTCCCTGGACTGACATTAACTATGAAGAGGCATTGATTAAGGAGTTTTAATTTTCCCTACTTTATAGATGCCATTGTGGAGCCTTTACCGGAAACGGTAAACACTGATCCTGGGAGTGTTAGGGATTTTCCAGGATATATTTTTTGTTGAGGAGGAGGCTTAAGGGGGGGGCATGACCTGTGTTCTGGAAAGAATGGAAGACCCCTACCCATTGTTCTTTTTGGGAAGAGAACCCCATTATGTTTGCGGAGTGTAATTTTTGTTACATCTACCGGAGGTTTAGATCTGAGTGGTCGCTAGTACGTTTTGGTGGAAACCATCTTAAGCTTGACTGGCTAAGGTATATTGTAGCTTGCACATTCAGGGCATCTTCACTTTCAAGTTCTGCGATGAAGCATTGCCCAAATAAGGGAACTCATTGAAAGGCATTTTCATAAGGAATGGGTATGGTGTTAGGTATGCTTTATTTTTGTGAAATAAAAAACTTGCAGTTTTGATGTAGGCCCTTTGTTAAATATGGTTGTGAATGAGGACATCTACCTTTAGATGAGGATCAATGTCTTCTTTTTGTAGTGTGAAATATTTCTGAACCTAGTGGTTGCGTTTATGTTCTTGTCCGCTATGATTTAGAGTTGCATTATATAAAAGCATTTATGTTTTTCCTTATAGAGATCATTATTGGTAGCTCTGTAGGGCTCACGTGGCCCCCTTAATGGTTATGTTTTCTTGGGATAAAACACCAGATTCTTTAGTTTAAAGAGGGATATGCGATTTGGCTCCTATCGATGATGTTGATGTTGGTAGATATCAGAGTCATATCTATAAAATGGGTTATGCGATTCCCTTATCCACGTATTCTTTTTCCTCTTGCTGATAAACAAGGCAAACTCATTCACAGGATCATCTAGCCTCTGCTGCTTAGCATACATGTGACATTCAATCAATGGAGACAAACTTTCTGGACATAAGTCTATACCCTTTAAATATTTCCTTATTAGCACAAAGAACAAATGATTTGTAATTATTGCTAAACTCACAACCTAATAGCATCCAATATGCTAGACCTTAGAGACAAATACTCCAAGAAGCATTGACCTATCATAACAATATTTATACCAATGTACATCAAGATGCTTGCATACTTGTATATGTGCTTTTGCATGTGCATATAAATTAGTAATTGATTATAACAGAATTTCCAATCGACATTGACCTTACATGAAGAGGCTAATTGCTTTTTAGATTGTTGAACCCTTTCATGTCGATGCCTCAATCACAAATTGATGTCACTGCCACTCTTTATCGACGCTGCCTTTTTGTCAACTCATGTGCCTGCTACAATTCTTCAATACCAACCACAGTGTATTAGGTGTGGCTTTGTGTGCTTTATCAATAACTTGATTATAATTTGCAAGATTTAAGACATAATGAATACTTCTGCATTGAGGGAAGTTTTTCTTGGCAATCGGTCATACACCAAAATACACCAGAAATGTCCCCTCACATTTTCTTCCATGCTTAGGGTACCGTATTTTGAATCCATGAATCACTTGTGTGAAGTGGACAAACCTCAGGAAAACCATGACCATACCCAGCCATTTAAGACTAAGAGAAGGGAAAATAGCTTTACTAGCTCTCTGTTAGAAGTGAATGACAAAAGAATAACTGATTTCTTTAATAGATGCTCCTTTATGGAGTATTTCTTGATTCGACTCGGTAGGGCCCTATAACTCATTAGCATATTTTATAAGACATGTATACCTAGCCGAGTCTAAGTTTATTGGTTATATTTTCTGTTGAATAGTATTTTTCTTTGAAGTAGATACAAGCTCATGCCTCAATTGTTTATTGGTCTGCAGGAATTGGAGGAAGGACTGGCAATGGAACTCAGTCCTTGTATTAAATTTTTGTTCCTTACATATAACTTATTACAGAAAATTTTACTAGGCTGTCGGAGCGGCATCTTATCCTTAAAATAGGTCTTCATATTTTTGTTATAGGCCTTATAAGCTAAGGGAAGGTTACAACCTAGAGTCAGTTATAAGCTTCATTCTATCAGTACTTTTCTTAAAATACCGAGCTTTGATCTATCTGATTTATTTCCAAGTTCTTGTAAGCTTTATTAGTGAGATACTCTTGACAAGAAAATCTCCAGAAAGATAGAAAAGGTATGGCAATGTTTATGTTGCGAAAATTGTAACATCTAAATGAAATAAATGTCACAGGACATGACCGTTTGGTGGACGTAACCCAAGATTGGGTGAACCACATATATCTGTGTATTTTGTGTTGCATCTTATGTGGTCTTGTTATCAGATTCATGTGTGCTTAATGTGTTATATCTTATGCTGAATCTTATGTGTTCTCAAACCTATATTTGTGGGCATGATATATGATGTCTTATCGATACATCTTATGTGCTTCATTTCTATCTTATTTGAGTTTGTGATATTGAGTTTTACTTGATATTAAGAGGCATATAATTTTTAAGTGGAATATCAGTGAAGAGGATGATTTTTGATGTAGAACTGCATGATTGCAAGCAAGGTTTGAATGCATTATATATTTGATGGTTATATCAAGAATCTTAGGTCATTGTTATAAAAATGTGTTTAATGAGGAAAATGCATAAAAGAATTGGCCATAAATTATGAACTAATATAAGTGTGTGTGGTTGCATTGAGAGTATAAGTTTCGTTTGATATGAAAATAGTTTTATTGACTTGGGGGTTGTCACAAGGATGTTCTGTTAATTGATATACAAGGTGTTTTAATTGATTATCACTCAAAAGTCTTAAGGCTAGCCATTCAAGGCATAAGGAATTCTTTGCACAACATTATTTTCATTCTTATAAATAGAGGTATGTTACATATGGTATTAGAGCCAGAGTGACAGCACTCGGGCCTATTTGGGTTCAACATGTAGTTAGGACATATGAAGATGGATACCTCTAACCAATTGATTGTTTTTATTTGTGGATGCATGACACTGATGAGCGAGGAGGATAAGTTTTCCAAATATCGAAGGAGGTAAGAAGAGGATCAAAGAAAATGTCATGTATAACAAAGGTAATTCTTTCATCAAAGCCAAATGGCTCATGACCGCATTCTTATTTTTAATCTGAGATGGAAATCAAAGAGCATTTGTTCTTGTTTTTTTATTTTGATCATATGGAAGTTGGGTCTTCCTGAGCATCGCGGACCAGCTGTGTATAACCATGGATTTCTATGATACTACAAACCAAACCAGAGGGATAATGAAGGAAGCATGATTTTCGTAGGAGATGAAGGATGGCATTAAGTTGATGAAAACCTTGTTTGATTGTTTGAACATTATGATTCAATTTCATGTACTATAACCTTAGGTGCCTTTATTTGGGTGTTATTATGCAATGAATAGGAATTGGCTAAGGGACTGTGAGCACGAAGGTTCGAGAATGATCAAAAGATATAACAATTACCCAAGAAACATCCAAGTAGTTTGAATCATCAAAATTTATGGATCCATGTCCCTTGGATATAAAAATAAAATAAAATAAAATAAAAAGAATTAAAAATAAATTCCACTGCTCAACACTTTTAACTGGTCTATATGCTGTGCTGAGGTAGCCTTTAAATGATCAAAATGTCATGTATTGTTTGGCTTTATGTTGTAGAGACGTTATGCAAGGCATTCAATTCATTTCAGATTCTATGGTGCTTTCTTTATTTTATGTAAGTAATTTGTTATAAGTTATAACTTCAGCATCAATTATGAGGGTAACCCTAGTGCTTTGTTTTACAGTTTGAAATCTTAAAGAACAAGGTTGTCAATCCAAAATTATCCTTAAAGTAGTTCCATCCTTTTCTAAACTGTGTTGATTAAGGAAAATGTTATAATCCCAGTTTGATTTTTTTATCTCCTCCTATAAAGAAACTTTTATAGTTAGGAATGTTAGTTGGTTGTTGTCTTATGTATAGTTGGATAATCTACATCCTTAGATGCAAGGTAAATAGCATGTGCTAACAAAAGACACTACTGGTGTTGACTTGTGTCCTTTTTCACAATTTCTTTTACAGTATGTTGTGAACCTATATATTTTATGTTTGTGTGAAAGGTACTTTAAAGGAAATTTCTGAGGCATCATTAGAAAATTCTTGTCATGAAAGCGTGTCTTGATTTGCTGCCTGTTTTGCATATTAATTGGTCAGTTGTAAATAATACTTTGCCATATTTGCATATGTACTGATACACGTAATTGTTTGACTTTTCCTTCCATCTAAGTCATATCTAGATTCGATGCCTGAAAATTCCTTTGGACATAACAACGGTTGATGCCCAATATTTGTAACTCATTGTGTTGGCTTGAGTAGATATAATAAACGTGCCGTTGAAGTGCTGATAAAATGCCGTACTTGTCGTAAGTCTGATAATGTGTTAAGGAGTCCTAGTCCCACTAATGCATTGATTTGGGGTTGGGGTATATCTAACAAACTTTTGATGGCATGCATATGATGCATGTTCTTAATATACGATCTAGTTAAACAGATCTAAAGGAAAAAAAAACATCTCTGAATTATTTTGTTAGATGAGTCGTTTTTGAATGCCAAAGGATAGAATACATCTCTACTTTAAAATCATTATAGTTTGGATATTTGAAATCTCTGCCTTAATGATCGAATTGCAGATCTAAAAGTCTGAGTGTTGGGAAAATTGCTATTAACATTTGAAAATGATAAGTGAATGAACGACGTATAATTTTGTGGGCTAACTTTGCAGGTTATGTGTGAGACACCACCAACTCGAATGGACTATTTTGTTTTAAAAAAAAAAAAAAAATTCACTAGCTTAAATATGGAAGCTAAACCACTAAAGAACGAGTGTTGTTTTATTTCGTTATCTTATTATAAATTTTGTATTTCGAAGGTTCTATGAACCAAGGTTTAACTGTGGATTGTGGTGTTATGTACTAAAATTGCAGGGCTTTACAATGATTCTGACCATCTCACGAGCAACGTAAGACATGGATTCTAAATCCACTTGTAAATAAGTGGTGGTTTATTTTGAATGAATTATAAGATTGTGTTAACCATGAAGGATGGTAAGGGTACAATCACTACAACTTAGGAAAGGTTGATTAAAGGAATGAAAATTATGTTTATGGATAGATGCTTTGACTAACCATGTAGCCTATTCACGAATCAGGACAATGACAATAAATTCTTGCTAAGCACCAAGGAGTGTGCGATACGAATAGTGAAAGTTGGAATCTACACTAACTATGAACAAGGAAAAATTTGTGAATGTTGCGGGAGCACCATGGTGCTAGGCAAGTGATTGCTGCGTGAGCACATTGGTGTTAGGCATATATGCTGTAGGAGCACAATAGTGTTAGGCAAGCAATTTCCGCATGAGAAAATTGGTGTTAGGCATACGGTGTGGCAAAAAGACCTAGGCAAAATTGGACATCTGGAAGACAGGACACTGTTTGATGTCTCTGAGGAGAAAAATTTTCACTAGTGGTGAAAAGGTAGAGTAACCTTAGAAATTGTTGTAAGTCCATCCAAGAATGGAGAGTTTGGGAAAACGTGACAAACATAAAACATGTTAATGAATTTCCATGTAATTGGACTATTACATGCTTAATGTGCAATGAGAAGGAAAGATTTCCTCAGGTCAAGGATGACATAACTATCTGGGTTCGAGATAAAACCAAATACCCAAAGGGTAGTAATTATGTTTTTGATGGATAAATTGCAGTATGAAAATGGTTGGATATTATGATACCAAAAAATACATATATATATTTTAAAAAGTGTCTCCTAAGATTGCAAATTGTTACAATGCAAGAGGGAATCTATGGCTTTTGTGTAAGTTGAATTATAATTCGACATGATTTACTGAATAAAATTTGGGCCAGACCCAACCTTGTTGCAGGATTACTACAGGTCTTGAATGATAGCAACTTCAGAAGATACGGAAGGATCACCAGGGATCAGGATGAAAACGAAGAACACAAGAAAGAGTATAGAATGGAAGAAGGAAATTGGTTGAAGAGAGGAACACCGAGGACGGTGTTATTTTTAAGGGGGAGAGGATGTAACATCCCTCTTGCATACCCTAGATACTTTGTAATTCCGAACGTTATTGTACTGTCTTCGGGTGAGGTGCTCAAGGCCAAGGCCCCACCAGAAGCAAAATCGTGCAGCCGATATAAGCTAATTACCTAAGTGAAAAACTTAGGAGGCATAAAGACAATGACATAACTTAACCCTAAGAGATTAAAAAAAAAACGTTCAGAAAGATCCATAACGGATACCGGGATCCTACATATTGTTTGGATTAGGGCAATATTAAGAGATAATATCTGCGCCTATCAGGATACATGGTTCGCTACAATTTATCCCGACTAAGACACCACAATTTGGTACTAAACCCTAATATGATCTAGTCAAGATAGAAGGAGTTGCACTCGGTTAGCATCGACACACAAGTTTTATGGGGTTAAATTCAAAAAGGGTTAATACGAGGAGAAGAGCATCATAAGGAGCTAATGGTCAAAGGGATTTTAGGTCATAATCTCCTTAAAAAAAACAAGAGCCTAAGTACTCTAGTGCTTACTTCTACCTCACCTTAACCAAGGGTATAGGAAGGAAAACGCGTGGATATTATATAAGGGTATTATATATATTAGCAGACCACCCATAGTAAAAGGAATTAGAGATATAATATATATAAATAACATTATATATAATAGCAGACAATTATTTCATACATGTGTATATTATATACTATCATACTGGTGAAAGGAATTGCATGTAAAGAGAATTATGAATATAATGGTGGACAATCATTTCATACATATGTGCATTATATATATAAGCGTATTATATATAATATCATACAACCTATAGGGAGAGGAATTGCATGTGTAAAACATATAAATAACATTGTATATAATGGTGGAAAACTATTTTATACATGTGTATATTATAAGCGTATTATATGTAATTGGAGAATTTCCTATAGTGATAGGAACCGCTTGTATAATAAATATATATATAGCGGAGATTAATTTCATATGAAATAGTAGGGCACATGCAAGAATTTCAATAATATACACAATAGGGGAGCATCATAACGAGAGATTTCATGAGGAAAACAAATTTGTATACATATCTCATTTTTTTATTATTAAAATTCCGTTAGTAGTGGGAAAAGATTGTGGAAAAACCATCACCAAATTTGCAGCCACTATTTATGGAGGTGAAATTACTTCCCTGGACCAACATTAACTATGAAGAGGCGTTGATTAAGGAGATGTAATTCTCCTTGCTTTATAGACGCCATTGTGGAGGCTTTACCGGAAATGGTAACCGTTGATCCTGGGAGT
Source organism: Pseudotsuga menziesii (assembly GCA_001517045.1). Classification (NCBI taxonomy): domain Eukaryota; kingdom Viridiplantae; phylum Streptophyta; class Pinopsida; order Pinales; family Pinaceae; genus Pseudotsuga; species Pseudotsuga menziesii. Next base: position 212,948 of record LPNX010178469.1, read on the forward strand.
GTTAGGGATTTTCCAGGATATATTTTTTGCTAAGGAGGAGGCTTAAGGGGGGGGCATGACCTGCATTCTAGAAAAAGAGGCAGAACCCTACCCAACATTATTTTTGGGAATAGAACGCCATTTTGTTTGCGGAGTGTAATTGTTGTTACATCTACCAGAGGTTTAGATCTGAGTGGTCACTAGCACGTTTTGGTGGAACCCATCTCGAGCTCAACTAGCTAAGGGATATCGCAGCTTGCACATTCACGATGTCTTCACTTCCAAGTTCCACGATGAATCATTTCCCAAATAAGGGAACTCATTGAAAGGAATTTTCATCAGGAACGGGTATGGTGTTTGGTATGCTCCATTTCTGCGAAATAAAAACCTCCCAGTTTTGATGTAGGCCCTTTGTTAAATATGGTTGCGAATGAGGACATCTACCTTTAGATGAGGATCAATGTCTTCTTTTTGTAGTGTGAAATCTTTCTAAACCTAGTGGTTGCGTTTATGTTCCTATCTGCTATGAGTTAGAGTTGCATTATATAAAAGCATTTATGCTTTTCCTTATAGAGATCAATATTGGTAGCTCTGTAGGGTTCATGCGACCCCCTTACTGGTTATGTTTTCTTGGGATAAAACACCAGATTCTTTAGTTTAAAGAGGGATATGCGATTTGCCTCCTATCGCTGATGTTGATGTTGATAGATATCAGAGTCATATCTATAAAATGGGTTATGTGATTCCCTTATCCACGTATTCTTTTTCCTCTTGCTTATACATGAGGGAAACTCATTCACAGGATGATCTAGCCTCTACTGCTTAGCATACATGTCACATTCAATCGACGGACACAGAATTTCTAGGCATAAGTCTATACCCTTTAAATATTTCCTTATTAGAACAAAGAACAAATGATTTGTAATTATTGGTGAACTCACAACCTAACAGCATCCAATATGCTGGACCTTAGAGACAAATACTCCAAGAAGCATCGAGCTATCATATCAATACTTACGCCAATGTACATCAAGATGCTTGCATACTTGTATATGTGCTTTTGCATGTGCATATAAATTAGTAATTGATTATAACAGAATTGCCAATTGACATTGACCTTACATGAAGAAGCTAATTGCTTTTTAGATTGTTGAACCCTTTCATGTCGATGCCTCTATCACAAATTGATGTCACTACCACTCTTTGTCGACGCTACCTTTTTGTCAACTCATGTGCTTGCTGCAAGTCTTCAATACCAACCATAGTGTATTAGGTGTGGTTTTGTGTGCTTTATCAATAACTTGATTAAAATTTGCAAGAGTTAGGACATAATGAATATTTCTACATTGAGGGAATTTTTGCTTGGCATTCAGTCATACACTCAAATACACCAGAAATGTCCCCTCATGTTTTCTTCCATGCTTAGGGTACCGTATTTTGAATCCATGAATCACTTGTGTGAAGCAGACAAACCTCAATAAAACTAGGACCATACCTAGCCATTTAAGACTAAGAGAATGGAAAATAGCTTTACTGGCTCTCTGTCAGAAGTGATTGACAAAAGAATAACTGATTTCTTTAATAGATGCTCCTTTATGGTGTATTTCTTGATTCAACTCAGTAGGGCCCTATAACTCATTAGCAAATTTTATAAGACATGTATACCTAGCCGAGTCTAAGGTTATTGGTTATATTCTGTGTTGAATAGTATTTTTCTTTGAAGTAGATACAAGATCATGCCTCAATAATTTATTGGCCTGCACGAATTGGAGGAAGGGCTGGCAATGGAGCTCAGTCCTTGTATTAAATTTTTGTTTCTTACATATAACTTATTGTGGCGAATTTGACTAGGCTGTTGGAGGGGCATCTTATCCTTAAAATAGGTCTTCATATTTTTGTTATAGGCCTTATAAGCTAAGGGAAGGTTACAACCTAGAGTCGGTTACAAGCTTCATTCTATCAGTACTTTTCTTAAAAGACCCAGCTTTGATCTATCTAATTTATTTCCAAGTTCTTGTAAGTTTTATTAATGAGATACTCTTGACAAGAAAGTCTGCAGAAAGATAGAAAAGGTATGGCAACGTTTATGTTGCGAAAATTGTAACATCTTAATGAAATAAATGTCACAAGACGTGACTGTTTGGTGGACATAACCCAAGATTGGGTGAACCACGTATATCTATGTCTTTTGCGTTGCATCTTATGTGGTCTTGTTATCAGATTCATGTGCGCTTGATGTGTATATCTTATGCTGAATCTTATGTGTTCTCAGACTTATATTTGTGCACATGATATGTGATGTCTTATCGATACATCTTATGTGCTTCATCTCTATCTTATTCGAGTTTGCGATATTGAGTTTTACTTGATATTAAGAGGCATATAATTTTTAAGTGGAATATCAGTGAAGAGGACGATTTTTGAGGTAGAACTACATGATTGCAAGTAAGGGTTGAATGCATTATATGTTTGATGGTTATATCAAGAATCTTAGGTCATTGTTATAAAAATGTGTTTAATGAGGAAAATGCATAAAATAATTGGCCATAAATTATGAACTAATATAAGTTTGTGTTGTTGCATTGAGAGTATAAGTTTCGTTTGATATGAAAATAGTTTTATTGACTTGGGGGTTGTCACAAGGATGTTCTAGTTAATTGATATACAAGGTGTTTTAATTGATTATCACTCACAAGTCTTAAGGCTATCCGTTCAAGGCATAAGGAATTATTTGCAGAACATTATTTTTGTTCTTATAAACAGAGGTATGTTACACGTGGTTTCCCCTTTCTTTTGAGTTTATGAGTCGTTTTGGGACCTAAGGTTTGTCCTCTAGTTAGAGTTTCCCATCGTTTGGTAGTTGGTCATCTGAAGAGGAGTGTGTATCCTTACAGTGCGAGGTAGCAATGAGTTTCATAGCATTTACGGTGGGGGTCTATTTTCTTGAGCCTGTTTTTTGAGCCATTATGAAGATTCGAACCCAGTCTGAACGTTTCAGTAGCTGGTGTAGATAGGCATTACGCTAACTGTACGGGATTTTTTTGGGTTTTTCTCTGGCCGTCCCAGGGATGGGGGAAGTTTCAGTTCTCCCCATTATAGACATTTTCCCTATTTTCCTAGACCCATGAGGGTTTTTTTTGCATGTTTCATTTACTCTATGGGGATGTCTCAATTTGGGCAAGATAATGGATTGCATTTTGGTTTAAATGATGTATTGTCAATCGAGGTTATGTTTTAGTTGTAGATAGACTTAGAATTTTTCAGACATAGATTTCAAAAGATTTTGCTTGTTATTCTCGACTTTGCATTATTTTTCTGATAGCTTAGTTGTTGAGAATATGGAAGAGGTAAATGTTTTATACAAGTTTTTTTCATTCTTAGAACACTGATTGAAAATCTCCAATAGCCTAAAATCTTGTCTTGTTCTGTGGCAGGGAAACTTATTCAAAGGCGACATGTCTAAAAGGAAAAAGAAGAAGGCCCCTGTTGTTGAATGAGAACCTGATGTGGAAATCGTTAGGAAGGTAGAATATATCTATAAAGACACTAGAGCTACCAATGGGGTAGAGCCTGATTACAAGTGGGGTGAGATTTATCGGATGATTTCAAATCAGAATGTTCCTGATGTTAGATTTGAAGAGTTGAGAATATATGCCAACATAGAGAAGTCATCTCTTATGAAGGTAGCTACAAGACCTGAGCTGTTCCCATGCTCTGAGGTGATCAATTGGATTCTACCTAAGCCCGATGTTACCACTATGATTTTAGCCAATACTTCCAAACAGGGCTATGCTGTCTATAGTCCTGGTTATGTCTCATTGGCATATCACCTACCCCTAGCCCAGGTTTACCTAACTGAATATTGGTTGAAATAAATAAACTTTGACTTGGTTGAAACAATCAAGAGGATGATGATACCTGGGAAGAACTTTTAAACAAGGCCATCAGGAGAGTATGACACAGCCACTCTCAGGTTTCCTTATAAATTTATACCATTGATTCTGAACAGAGTTTTTGGGAGAGCACATGGTAAGAGTTTCAAGTTGGTTTGGGTTCCCATTATTTTCTATGTGGCCACCAAGGGGACTATATTCAACTGGGATAATATTGTCTCCAATAGCCTCTCAATTGTATATCTTCAGCTCTGGAGGGGGTGTCTCAGAAGAAGACTAAGTTCTATATGAGCTCGATCTTAATAGACTGTATATTGTGTACCCATCCATTTCCAGCCTTAAGATGTATCTAGGATATGGACAGAACCCCGGTGTACACTGTATACAAAATATTTTGGCCACACAAGTATTACAACCACTATAAAGAGATATGTGAACATTTTATTATGCCTTTGTACACTTTGATCTTCCTAACAAAATTCTATTGTATGTCTGAGGAGGCATTTAAAGTCATCGAGGAGCATGCAAATTATTATTTGACTGAAGAGGGGATGTACATTAGGATGTATGGTTGCTCTAGGGCACCTTATTTGCTCCCTATGTATGCCACTGATTATTTGGTGCATAAAGAAGCAGTCGGGCAAGTTTACCTATATGGTGTAGGAAGCTTCCTGTTTGAACACAAGAAGGTAGCCTATCCTTCCATACCTTTTAGGATGGGAAGCTAGAAATTTCCAAAGGTTAAACTAACTGCTGAATTTGTACAAGAATTGGAGCACTGTCATTTTGGGGAGATGAACTTCCATAAAAATGACTCCCAAAATAAAGTTGCAGAACATTGCAAAGAGGCAAATGTTCACTTTGAATATACAAACTTTTGGGACAAAGTTGAAGAAATATTCAGGAATGCAATGAATATGACTGCATTGAAGAGAAGATTTAAACAGAAGATCACCATTAAGGGTGGTAAAGTCCAAACAACACAGAAGAAAGCTGAAGAGGAGGAGGCCAACAAAAGAGAAGAGGATGCTAGGAGACTAGGACAGGAGGCTGAGAGTTAGCTTAAGAATGAAGAAGAAGAAAGAAAGAAAGCTGTAGAGGAAGCTACAAAGAAGATAGAAGAAGAAAGAAAGAAGAAAGAAAATGAAGAGATGAAGAAGAAACAAAAAGAAGCTGAAGGTCTGAGGCTGACAGGATCTACAACAGACCAGCAAACTACTGACCCAATAGACATTCAAGAAGTACAGGATCAGACAGATCAGAGGCAGGGACAAGATAATCCTGATTCCCAGGAGCGTGACGCAACTTCTGGCAGCAATATAGGACAATTTGTTTTTTCTGAATTGAATCTGATACCTTTTGTGCAAAAGAAAGGAGAAGAAGTCCCAAATTTTAGCACCATCTTCTATGACAACGACAGAAAGAGGATTGTCAAGAGAACTGAGAAAAGACTCGAAATAGGAGGACAATCAGGAATAATGATTACTGATAAGACATTGGTGCATGGGACAGATGCAGATGCATGATTGACAGCCAGAGCAGGAGTGGCATTAACCCAAGCCACTAAATAAAATGTGGATAGACTGATGACAGACCTTGAGCAATCAAGGAAAAATGCAGCACAATTAGAGGACACTCTTAGAAAGGAGAGGGATGAAGGTAACAAGTTAAAGAGGAAATTTGAAGATATGCATAATGAGGTAAGGGCTTCGAAGGTAGAACTCCAAATTCTACAAGCAAGCAAGATGGCCTTGGAAGTCTCAGTAGAAAAGAATGAAAGGGATGCTCAGAATAACCTACGAGAGTTGTAGAGGTTACAGCAAGAATATCAGGTGCTGAAGAGAGAAAAGGATGACCTCAAAACAGCATATGAAACTCATAGTGTAGAAAAGGAGTAGTTGCAGAGCAAAGTACAAGAGTTGGAGGAATAGAGGGTCACCATGGAAGAGAAAGAAAAGCAGTTTTAGGTGTAGGTAGCAGGCTTTGAAGGAAAGATTGCTTCATTAACAACATCACAGAAGGATTCCAGTCAACAACAAATTGATATTCAGCCTCTTAAAGAGCATGTCCTGGTTCAAAGAAGAAGAATGCACCAGCTGCAGGTGTCTACTGAAGAGGGAAGATGTAAAATCTTGCAGATAGACAACAAATTGGAGGAAATTTTGGAGACTACCATCATATTTTGTAGATGGGTCTTAGGACATTTTGGAAGTCCTGACTAGAAGAATAGTAAGGATAGAAACCAATGAAGAAATCCCTACATATTTACCAACCAAATATCAACATAGCTTAAAGCAGGACTATGATTTGTTAGAGTCTGCAATAAACACTGCAGAGGAGTTCAAGAAGGCTGTGAAGAAATCAAGAGGAGATTGTACTGTATATTGTAGAAGGGTGCTGATCACCTACAATAGATGCCAAGTTGCTGATGAACATAGATTATATGCATTACCAGAACATGAGTTGTTCACAGGAATGCAACAGAGCATGTATTAGGAGGATGACCAGAAGATACAACAAGTCAAGGTCCTGGATGAACAGATCCTGAGGAATGCAGTCCCCCATTCAGCAATCAGCGTCCAATTACTTGAGGATCAGTTACACTTAATCCCATCAAGAATAGATATGGTTAGGAATCAGGCTGTAAAATATGAGATCAACATTCATTTCCTTCAACCTTCAGAATTTGACAGCATAGCAGCGGAAGCCCAAGCATGGAAAAAATTTATTAAATGATCAAGCGGGGCCCTCTACTTACAATTTCTTTATTAGTTTTTGTTTTAAATGTAATATATTGTATAATTGATGAGCACTCACTATAGGAAAATTTTTTGGAGTTGAAACGTTGGGGAAGCCCAAGAGTCATTTGGTGGCAGCCCAAAAGTTTTGCTGAATTGGTAGAAACAGCCTTACAGGAAGTTGTTCATCCTTTGAATCAAGTGGACCCAAACACACCTTGCTATTCACCTGTTCATACTCCTATTCAGTCACCACCTCACTCTCCACCCAGACTCATGGCAGGTGTAAACGCTAATCATCCACCTAACCCACCAAATCCACCACCTGCTTGGAAAGCCATATCACCTTTAAACCTAACACCTCCTTTGCATGACTTACCCCAGGATTTTGAGAAAATGATGCCCAAATTTAACCCAAGTGAAAATATTTTAGTAGATTATCACTTGCAAGGTTTCTACTTGGCCATATAAGGACTAAAGGATAGAGAACATGAAGATGTAGTATGCAAACTTTTTCTACATCCCCTTAAAGGATTAGCAGCCTCATGGTATTTTGGTCTACCTGCAAACTCAATCCTAGATTGGGATACTTTTGAAAGGATATTTAGAAGCAAATATGCATCCCAGAAGACTCATGCAGCTCTCATGAAAGGACTGTGCGCTTTAAAGAAATAAAGAAAAGAAAAGGTGCATAGTTTTACCCAAATTTTTGTTGCTTATCTTAAGAATTTCTCTACAGCTGATAAGCCCTCTAATAAAGTTGTGATTGAGTACTATACTTCAGTTTTGGGGCCTGACTTGGCCATATTTGCAAAGGCTCAAGTTAAACCTACGTTATTAGAGACTTATGAAGAGGATGAGAGAGTAGAAGCTAAAAAAGAAAGCATAGAAGATTATCCTAAGCAGTCAGGCAAGAAAACTTTTGGGAAGAAATCCTTATTACTGTCTAAGCCTAAAGAGGAGCAATCACATGATTTTGAAGGATTGTTAAAGATGATGCAGAAACTTTCTCACAAAATAGTAGATTTGGAAAAGGAAAAGGAAGCTTAGAAAGCATATAATCCTTACTACAAGAGAAGAGAGGATAACATTCAGTCTAAACCTCATCCACACAGTCCTACATCAATGAACTTAATGGAGGTAGGTATGGATATCTTTTGCACTTTCCACCAGTAGCCCCATTCTGAAAAAAATTGTCCTCAATGGATAAATTCAATGACATTAGTGATGAATCAGGTGCTGGATTCCAAATTAACAGAGGCTAATGATGAAGAAGAAAAGGGTGGTAAATCCACAGAAAAACAAGAGAATGATGCTTTGGTATTATGGGATTGTGTCTCGCTTTTTGATACAGAATAAGGTACTCTGAAACATGAGGAGATATTGGAAACAATTGTGACAACAAGAAGCTAGGATTTGGTGAATAAAGACAATTCAATACTCCCAAAGATCAAGAAATTACAAGAGAATGTAAAGAAACTACAGAAGAACAGCACAGATGATAAAATTCCTAAACCTACTATTAGCAGTCAAGATCCAGAAGAAGTCAACATGCTTGCTAAGCTTATTGAATACAAAGTGGGTAATGTCAAGGAAAATCTCAAAACACCTGAAGTACCAGAGGCATAGCTTCCCACAAACAACCAACCTATAGAGGAAATTGTTGAAGCAAGTGTGGGAGGTAAGACTAGGTTTAAAACCCCGCCATTCCTCCTAACTTTGGAGATTTTAAACCATAATGTGCACAATTGTTTGGTAGACTTAGGATCATCAGTAAATGTTATACCACTTGCAGTTTGCAAAAATATTAACGGATATCCTAAACCTACTACATGGGAGGTTACTCAGTTAGACAGGACCAATGTGAAAGTAGTCCGGGAGATGGAGGATGTCCTGATTCGTTTATCTGCAAATGAAAACATATGTCAGTATATTGATATTGTAGTAGCAGACATACCTAATGGTTATGGACTAATTTTGAATCGAGATTGGTCAACAAGACTAAATGGGTATTTTGCTTCAAATTGGTCACATTTGTGGTTGCCTCATAAGGGAATCCCAAATCAGATTAAAATATTAAGAGAGCCCTACATGAAACACAATGTCAAGCAATTGGAAGAGAAAAATGAATTAGTGAATTCTGTATTGGGAAATTATCTAATTGAACGTGAACCGGGAAACTTTCCATCAGAAGAAGCTAGAAACATATCAGACACCGAACCCTATCTCCTTCAATGTTCACGGGCTAATGAGATTGATTGTAAAATAGTAGATGTATTTTTTGTTTCAAGAATGGTAGAATTAGATAATGGTTAGGTCTTTCTCATTTTGTGGTCAATCCTAGCCCCTTAACTTATAAGTTGCCAGGTTTATAGGGGTGGGCAGTGGACTGACCAGTTAGTGGTTTAGTTCTCAAATTTTTTACTTTTCCTGACTTTTATTGATTGATGACCTTGTACATAAATAAATTGATTTGGTTGTTTATTTTTGGTTTACTTTATCTCAGTTTACTTTTAGTTAAATTTTGTTTGATTTCAATAAAAAGAAGCAAGATTTTAGTTGGATGGAGAGCATTAGAATTCTAGATCAACTAACATCCTTGATTATAAGACTGTGTACTATTGTTTTATCTGAAAGAATCTCTTCTAGTTTAGTAGTTTTCCTAAATGGCTGTGAACACATTGAAGTCCTACTTAATCCCTGTAAAATAACTCAAGATCAAAAGGTCTGGAATACTATTTTGAGGCTCCATCCATCTCACAATTAAAAATGTCCTGGGGGTGACATCAAAAGAACCACAGAAAGGAAGTAGGGTAAATAGTATATTATATATAAATGATCCCATGCCAAGAATTGAAAGCCAAAAGGCTAATAAGAGTCAAAACTCCTAAGAAAGAAATATGTATCCAAACAAAGTACCAAATCATATGAGTACAGGATTGCCAAAATTTCTTCTCCGTCCGTGAGCTAAAAATTAAATACATCTCTCACACAAAAGGACACTATGGATAGAGGAGCTTGAATAAAAAATTCAAAAAGAAAGACATGAGGAGGACTCAAAAGGACAAAAAAGTCTAAAAGCACAAAAAAGTGCAAAATGGCATGGGAATGAGGAACAATGAATATTTATGTTTACCATATGTTAGAATCCTGTGGTGTCCAAGCTAGAAGCTACCCGAAGACAGAGGTAAAAAATGAAACCCATCTTCCTGGCCTCATAAGAGTTATATTGACTTTGAGATCTTGGTTTCCATTTTCCTAAATTGGACTATCATCAATGACTAAAAGTACATATATTTCCCATTTGGGAAATCTACACATCTAAAAGAATTCAACATGTTGGTTTTATTGTTAAAACAGTCTGTTATTGAAGGAAGAAGTTGTCCAGAGATCTGGGTTCACCAAGTAGTCGCCAATTGTTGCAGCTGCAACGTTTTCCCAAATTTTTTAAAATTTTGGACCCTCCTTGTAAATTTTATCTTGCATGTATCTGTTGTTGAACTTTGTTGTTCCTTTGCTACTCTTTGAGGTTAAATTGAGTTGAATTGTTGAATGACTATCTTTATTTGCTGATGCTGATGACTTGAACTTGATTCTTTGACTTATGGATGATTTCCTTTCTCGCTATCGGAAGCTTATCAAACTGTGACTCGGGGCCGTAGTCAGATCTATGAAGCCATTGTTGCGGAAGCTTACTTATGAATGACCCAATATAAACCTATGTTTTTCGCCGACGCGCTTTTTCATTTTATTTTAATATCAGCGTTTTGTTTCATCACCATTGGAGCATCAGTCCTTTGTGTTGCCGCCGTTTTGGATGGAAGATTGCAAGCACGCCGATGGAAGCCCTTATTTTTGCCAATCCAGTGGGGTTTTTGATTTTTCTCCTTTTCAGTGGATTAGTCTTTGGTTGTTCCAATTTTCGATGTTCTTGGTTGCCGTAGAGTCTGTAGTCTATTTGATTCCCTCCATTGTGGCTTCGGAGCGAACTAACTTTCGGACATGTTGTTTTCCGTCCATCGATAGTTGGTTTTATTTTTGCTGATGGTTTCTTTGATTTTCACCAATGGTTTGTCTTGGTTTCCTCCAATGCTTACTGGTCTGCGAAACTTCTTAGTCCATGTGACTTTTGCCATTGCAGCTCCTATTTGAACTAGTCATCCGATGCTATAGTGGGTCCAAGGTCCGAGGCTGCAGTTTAGTGTTTATTTAATCGACGCTTTTTATTGTGCCATGGAACCCATAGTATTTCCATCACCCACCATTGTGGCTCCTCTTTGGATTAACCACCCGATGCCTTAGTTTTTCCCCTATCCGAAAAAAGCGTTTTCCTGCTAATTTGTTTTTCACCAAGGTCTATATATATGGGATGGGTTATTATTTTATTGTTTATCTTTGTGAACTCGTGCTTACTTTGTCCCTGTTGATTTGAACTGTGCGTCCATGCCTAGCTGTCAAGATCTCACTCGTGGGAGGCGTTTCCATGGAGATTTTAGATTTCCTTGTCGAATACATAGCTCATTTGCCAGGTACTCCAACCGTGGTTTTCCCTTTCTTTTGAGTTCATGAGTTGTTTTGGGACCTAGGGTTTGTCCTTGGGTTAGAGTTTCCCATCGTTTGGTAGTTGTTCATCTGAAGAGGAGTGTGTATCCTTATGGCGTGAGGTAGCATTCAGTTTCATAGCATTTACGATGTGGGGTTTGTTTTCTTGAGCCTATTTTTTAGCCGTTATGAAGATTCAAGCCCGGTCTGAAGGTTTCGGTAGCTGGTGTAGATAGGCATTACGTTGTCTACACGGGTTTTTTATGGGTTTGTCTTTGGCCGTCCGGTGGAGGGGGGAAGTTTCAGTTTTCTCCATTATAGACATTTGCACTATTTGCCTGGACCACGAAGGGTTTGTTTTGCGTGTTTCATTTACTGTATGGGGATGTATCGATTTGGGCGAGAAATTGGATTGCATTTTGGTTTAAATGATGTATTGTCAGTCACGGTTATGTTTTAGTTACAGACGAACTTAGAATTTTTCATACCTAGATTGCAAAAGCTTTTGCTTGTTATTCTCGATTTCACATTATTTTTCTGATAGCTTAGCTATTGAGAATATGGAAGAGGTAAATGTTTTATACAAGATTTCTTCATTCTTAGAACACTCATGTAAAATATCCAATAGCTTAAATGCATGTCTTGTTCTCTGGCAGGGAACCTTCTTCAAAGGAGACATGTCTAAAAGGCAAAAGAAGAAGGCCCCTGTTGTTGAAGGAGAACCTGATGTGGAAATTGTTACGAAGATAGAATATATCTACGAAGACACTAGAGCTACCACCGGGGTAGAGCATGATTACAAGTGGGGCGAGATATATAGGATGATTTCAAATCAGAATGTGCCCAATGCTGGATTTGAAGAGTTAACCATATATTCCAACATAGAGAAGTCAACTCTTATGAAGGTAGCTACAAGACCTAAGCTGTTCCAATGCTTAGAGTTGATCAATTGGATTCTACCTAAGGCCGAGTTGAACACTATGATTTTAGTCAATACATCCAAATAGGGACATGCTTCCTATAGTCCTAGTTATGTCTCATTGGAATATCACCTACCCCCACCCCAGGTTTACCTAACTGAATATTGGTTGAAACAAATAAACTTGGACCTGGTTGAAACAGTGAAGAGGATGATGATACCTAGGCAGAACTTTCAAACCAGGCCATCAGGAGAGTATGACACAGCCACTCTTAGGACTCCTTATAGATTTATAGCATTGATGCTTAACAGAGTTTTTGGGAGAGCCCATGGTAAGAGTTTCAAGTTGGGTTTGGTTCCCATTATTTTCTATGTGGCCACCCAGGGGACTCTATTCAACTGGGATAATGTTGTCTCCAATAGCCTCTCAGCTTGTATATCTTCAGCTCTAGGAGGGGTGTCTCAGAAGAAGTCTGAGTTCTATATGAGCTCCGTCTTAATAGACTGTATATTGTGTACCTAGCCATTTCCATCCTTAAGATGTATCTGGGACAGGGACAAAACCCCTGTGTACAATGCATACAAAATATTTTGGGCACACAAGTATTATAGCCACTACAAAGAGATATGTGAACATTTTATTATGTCTTTGTCCACTTTGATCTTCCTAACATAATGCAATTGTATGTCTGAGGAGGCATTTAAAGTCATCAAGGAGCATGCAAATTATTATTCGACTGAAGAGGGGATGTACATTAGGATGTATGGTTTCTCTAGGGCACCTTCTTTGCTCCCCAAGTATACCACTGATTATGTGGTGCATAAATAAGGAGTCAGGCAAGTTTACCTAGATGGTGTAGAAAGCTTCCTATTTGAACACAAGAAGGCAGCCTATCCTACCATACCTTTCAGGATGGGAAGCTACAAATTTTCAAAGGTTAAACTAACTGCTGAATTTGTACAAGAATTGGAGCACTTTCATTTTGGGGAGATGAACTTCCATAGAAATGACTCCCAAAAGAAAGTTGCAGAACATTGCAAAGAGGCAAATGTTACTTTGAATATACAAACTTCTGGGACAAAGATGAAAAAATATTCAGGAATGCAAGGAATATGACTGCATTGAAGAGAAGATTTAAACAGAAGATCGCCATTAAGGGCAGTAAGGGCCAAACCACGCAGAAGAAAGCTGAAGAGGAGGAGGCCAACAAAAGAGAAGAGGATGTTAGGAGACTAGAACAGGAAGCTGAGAGTTGGCTTAAGATTGAATAAGAAAAAATAAAGAAAGCTGCAGAGGAAGTAGCAAAGAATGCAGAGGAAGCTACAAAGAATACAGAAGAAGAAAGAAAGAAGAAAGAAAACGAAGAGATGAAGAAGAAACAAAAAGAAGCTGAAGGTCTGAGGCTGACAAGATCTACAATAAACCAGCAAACTACTGACCCAACGGACATTCAAGAATTATAGGATCAGACAGATTAGTGGTAGGGACAAGATAATCCTGATTCCCAGGAGCCTGATGCAACTTCTGGCAGCAATATAGGACAAGTTGTTTTTTCTTAATTGAATATGACAGCTTTTCTGCAAAAGAAAGGAGAAGAAGTCCCAAATTTTAGCACCATCTTCTATGACAAGGAGAGAAAGAGGATTGTCAAAAGAACTGAGAAAAGAGTCCAAACAGGAGGACAATCAGGAATAATGATTACTGATAAGACATTGGTGCATGGCACAGATGCAGATACATGATTGACATCCAAAGCGGGAGTGGCATTAACCCAGGCCACTGAATACAATGTGGATAGACTGATGACAGACCTTGAGCAATCAAGGAAAAATGCAGCACAATTAAAGGACACTCTTAGAAAGGAGAGGGATGAAGGTAACAAGTTAAAGAGAAAATTTTAAGATATGCATAATGAGGTAAGGGCTTCGTAGGCAGAACTCCAAATTCTGCAGGCAAGCAAGATGGCCTTGGAAGTCTCAGTAGAAAAGAAGGAAAGGGATGCTCAGAATAACCTAGCAAGGTTGCAGAGGTTATAGCAAGAATATCAAGTGCTGAAGACAGAAAAGGATGACCTCAAAATAGCATACGAAACTCTTAGTTCATAAAAGGACCAACTGTAGAGCAAAGTACAAGAGTTGGAGGTAGAGAGGGTCACCATGCAAGAGAAAGAAAAGCAATTTCAGGTGTAGGCAGCAAGCTTTGAAGGATAGATTGCTTCATTAACAACATCACTGAAGGATGCCAGTGAACAACAAACTGATATTCGACCTCTTAGGGAGCATGTCCTGGCTCAAAGAAAAAGAATGCACTAGCTCTAGGTGTCTATTAAAGAGGAAAGATGTAAAATCTTGCAGATAGATAACAGATTGGAGTAAATTTTGGAGACTACCTCATATTTTGTAGATAGGTCTCAGGACATTTTGGAAGTCCTGACTAGAAGAATAGTAAATATAGAAACCGATGAATAAATATCTACATATTTACCAGCCAAAGATCAGCATAGCTTAAAGAAAGACTATGATTTGTTAGAGTTTGTAATAAACACTGCAGAGGAGTTCAAGAAGGCTGTGAAGAAAACAAGAGGAGCTTGTACTGAATATTGCAGAAGGGTGCTGATCACCTACAATAGATGCCAAGTTGCTGATGAAAATAGATTAGATGCATTACCAGAGCATGAGTTGTTCATAGGAATGCTACAGAGTAGTTATTAGGAGGATGAGCAGAAGATACAACAAGTTAAGGTCATGGATGAAGAGATCCTGAGGAATGCAGTAGCCCATTCAGCAGTTAGTGTCGAGTTACTTGAGGATCAGTTATGCTTAAGCCGATCAAGAATAGAGATGGTTAGGAATCAGGCTGCAAAATATGAGATCAACATTCATTTTCTTGAACCTTCAAAATTTGAGAGCATAGCAGCGGAACCCCAAGCGTGGAAAAATTTATTAAATGATCAAGCGGGGCCGTCTACTTAGAAGTGCTTTATTTGTTTTTGTTTTAAATGTAATATATTGTATAATTGATGAGAGCTCACTATAGGACAAATTTTTGGAGTTGAAATGTTGGGGAATCCCATGAGTCATTTGGGGAAGCCCAAAAGTTTTGCTTTTTGTATAAGTATAGGAGAGTTTGATAAGGGAAAGAGACTTTTTCCTAGTTAGACTTGTCAGAACATCTTGTAAGAAGAACTATTTCCTTTTGCAATAGATAATTACAATGTTTTCTGTTGGAGAAAGCTTTGTGGAATGTTCAAATGTTGTGCAATGGATGTTGTTGAAGGGGAACTATTTCGTTTTCATCTATTGTTCATTAACTGTGAGATCGTTCTAACTTGTTGAACCTATGTTCTTGTATGAATGATCTCTAGTTTATTTTATGGAATCTACACTATGAGTAATGAATTCTTTTCATAAACAATGATCTATCTTGTTGTTCATCTATCTATTCATGTTTATGTGTTTTGAAATGAAGAACAACAACCTGTGATTTTTCTTAATTCATGAACAGTAATACATTACTCATTAAATGATAACCTCACTCCCTAGGGACAGTTTAGTTAAGTTAGTTCTAGTTTTCTTGCTGTGTGTGATTTAGATGCGAGAGAGTTAAGACGAGAAGTAAGAACATGCGCATCACATTGTGACCACTCCTCGTATTCTCTATCAGTCTGCATTTTATATAGGCATTTGCATCTCATACTTAAACTAAAAAAACTAAAAAAGATACACGGTCTAATGGGCCATAACCGACAAAACGCTTTATTTTGGTTACTTGACCTACGGTAGTCGAAACGTAAACCGGACGGATTCCCCATACCAAACAATAACGGGCTAGTTGGGAATGTTTACTAGCGAGAATCCCTTGCTGTTGTTGCCTACGATTTTCTAGGCCTAAACACATCCCTATCCCAGAATTCCACTATCTTGTTCAACAAAAACTTGGCTAAACACATCGAAGGGATCTGGAAGAACTTCAACAGCCTAGTCTGCGACAACGTATCTTGTACTGCACTATGCTCCTTAACCTCATCTATGAGGTCGTAAAATGTCTCTATCCTTCTGTCCAACTCGAGGAATCCTGCACATTCCATAAGTCTTAGCCATACTATGTTCAACAAAAAATTCCATTCTAGTCCAAGTCACTCTTGTCAGGATTGTTTGTGTGACCCAAGTCACGCAAAAACCTTTTACAGATGCGACCTAGGTCACGCTCGTATTCTCGATAGGGAAAACATAGGTTGTTCATTTTCCCTCAAAATCTGTGACGAAACCTATAAACCTCTTTGGGCTTAGGCAAGGCCCCCAAAATGTGAAAAGGACAAAATAAATGCATGAAAATGACAGGCTAGGTGAGAGCTCTTACCTATAACTCACAGATCATGAAACCGTCGGTCCAATTGAAAGAAATAAAAACTATTGCTCTAGGGCCATCAATATAGCTCAACACAAAATAGTGAAAATGACATGTGTCATGTGGTCCCCCTTATTTATAGGCCTCCATTTGGTCAACTCCTTCTTTCATGCACCACAGATTCATCAAACATCTCTTTTTCACGTCATTTGCATTGACGGGTTCGGTTTTCTGCACTCTATCCACCTATGGTACTATCATCTCAAGCTCTCCCTATATTTTTTCCAAACATTTTCTGAACTTAATTTGATTTTCATGCCACCAAGAAAATTGAACCCCTTCTGTATTGCCATGTTCATGAGCCTCTCATTCCATACATACTAGAAACCTGGCATTATTTTACCACCATTCACCATCCCACAAGGATTCGCCACTATTGTTCCACTGTTATTTTTTCTCCTTATCCATAATGAACCCAGCACCATTGGTACAATGAACACTTCCTCCTTCCTTGACTAACCATTACATAGTTTCTGTTAAGGTCTTCTCTAACTCCTTAAAGAATGAAAAGATTATCGAGCAAGATTTATTCCTTGCACGCCCATTAAAATATTTGAAAGGATGTCTATATGGTATAGTTTATCACGTTTTTAGCTATGTACACTAATTAAAAAAAAGGACTTCCCTGGAAACTCCCAGCTAGAAACCATTCCCTTTGTATAATTTTATGCTTTTTTGGACATTAGGACCGTACTCTACTAAAAATATCACTTATGGGTTGTGTTTAAGATCTTTTCCATCCCTCTCATAAAGAAATATCATCGAGCAAACTTGGTTTTGTTCATGCTCATAAAATTATTTGAGTGACCTTCCATTCAGTATAGGTTTAACCTTTTTTGGCCTAGTTGAACTACATATGGAAAAGAAGTCTATTTTCCCCTTTCAACTATGAGAGTTATTGTTTGTACACTTTTATCCTTTTTCAAGATAAGGAAACTACTATATTAAAAAGAGACCCGTTCGAGTCTTCTTCATTTTTTCGTACTCTCTAAACATTAAAACACCATTGAGCATTTACCATCTTGGGATCAACAAAAAATCCAAGAGACAATATCATACTGAGCATACTTATATCCCTTCTTTTCGCTCCTTAAACTATGAAGCATACCCAAACGATGGATTTCGGTTCACACATATATTGCATAAAGTATCACATTATGGCAACTTTACCCCATTGGGTCTCCTTTAGTCAGAGTACTCTACGATGAGTCTCCCTTGGATCCCATAGATATCACTTTCCAAGTACCTTCCCTATGTATCTACCATTATAGTCATCTCCTCGGTTCCATGGATATTATTCCCTCCCCATGAGTCTGTATCATCTGCTACTGGGTCAGCCCTTCCCTTATACTCTGAGCAAAGGAAGTTTGAGTCTATTGTACTCCCCTTCCTGTTGTACATATATTTGTTTGCCCCCCTTGTGATTCTATCAAGGAAAACTCATTACCTTGACAATAGCAGGTCTCCCTTTGTCGATGTCAACACAACTATTCCAGAGGATAGACCCAGAGGTCCCTATATTTTGGTTTCACCCACCTCATTGATGACTTCCCTGGACCACTTGAAAGGAGTCCTTAGTTTCTTTTGGCTTGGTTGTGCCTCACATGATCTACTTTAGCTACATTCTAGAGTCTGCATTGAGCAAGTAGTCCGCTTTGCAAGTCTAAGTCTAGAGTCTTTAAGAGAAGTATGTTCTGCGTCTTGGCCTTCATGCTATAAGAACGCACTAGAAACTTAGTCGTGTGTATATTGAGTCTGTAACAGAGTGAGTATGCTCTGCAGGCTAGCGTAAAGCTATAACACTGCATTAGAAGACTCTGAGTCTATAGTTTGAGTCTGGAACAGAGTCTATGCTCTGTGACTTGGCGTAATGCTATAAGATCGCACCAGAACACTCTGATAGGAAGTGTGTATGTGTTGCAGTGACGACCTTCGCAGTCCGAAGGCAATCTATTGAGTCTGTAATATATCTATGGAAGGAAATGATTGTAAAAGTTCTTCATTTTAATATAAAGATTGAACGAGTGGATTAAGACTGATCAGTCGCTGGGAGCAAATGGTATCAGAGCTAGCAGTCTGAGTCAAGCACTTTATTTTACAGCATTCATATTCTTACTGTAAGTTAATCTGTCAACAATATCTATTGCATTTAATTCTTTCTGGTTTAAATCTAGCCGAGATAGTACCAGTAGGCAAGCGGAAATGGTTTGCTAAGGAAATTGGTGAAGTCTTAGAGTTTTGAAGTGGTCTGTGAGAAGGGTAATAGCCGTTGGAGTTAGGCGCCATAAATCCCTATTAGTCAATACTAGAGTGAGCCAAAGCCTCTATCCAAATGGACCCATCAATGGATACTGTCCCTCACACTATACTAGATTGCCAGCAGGAAGAAAATGAAATAGTATCATTAGCTGAGAGACGCTCATCCTTCGCTGATGAATGCTCTACATCTGACTCATCATATATTCATATCCAAGACACCAATCCATCTCAGAATTGGGAACTTCCTACAATCCTTCCCAAAGATGTATATAAGTTAAATCTGTGGCAACAGATGTCTGCCACCCAAATTAAGTTGTCTTCAGTAGATATATCTTTTACTAATTCTGAAGAACCCATTCACATCAATATCCTTGATAAATCTCAAATTGATTGGGAAATAAAATCAGGATATAAATATGCACATCTTGGTGCAATAAAATTAGGCCTTGGTCCTCTTGTTAGGCCATATCTACCTATGTCTTCATTGTGTGTAGCTGTCGACACCCGTCATGTTAATTTTGCCGATGCCATTATTGGGGGATTCACAGCCCCACTACATGATGGTCCCACTCATGGGACAATATTCCCTAAATATAGTGTAAGCTTAGATGATCCTCGTATCTATAACTTGCTTAAAGCTTACATTCTTCCCCAGGGGTTTCACATGAAAACTGGTTCCAAAATAATCTAGTTAAAAAGTCTTGTCTGCATAATATTTGGCAATGACACCCTTCCACCTTTTTGTTCCAAAGTTCACCAGAGTTCGCACTTGCATAGCATGGTGGAAAATGATAAGCCGAAATAGGCCCAACCAGTCACCTTTGAATGGACTGGAATTTCCTATCCTCAAAAATGGGAAATTAAATATAAAGTGTTAAGAGATGCTGAAACTGTCAAAAATGCTATATCTAAGCCCTTAACCTTTGACAGCAGAACAAGTTCTTTCTCTCTCCCTGAAACAACCCCTGCTCCTACTTTCGCTCCTCCTCTAATAAGATCTTCTTCAATTTCATCTTCTGAAAATAATCTACCTGTCTCTGCATACAGGAGACCCAGAGAAAACCTGGCTGATTATCAGTCTTTCCCTTATGTTAAACCATCTTATATAGGCCTCTCTGATAATGAACATAGAGGACAACACCAAAATTGTCCATCCTGTAGAAAGACTTTTCAAAAACTTGAGCATCATAAGCAGAAGCAATGACCGATCAATCTCAATCCACTCGTTCAATCTTTATATTAAAATGAAGAACTTTTACAATCATTCGCTTCCACAGATATATTACAGACTGAATAGATTGCCTTCGAACTACGAAGGTCATCACTGTAACACGTACACACTTCCTATCAGAGTGTTCTGGTGCGATCTTATAGCATTACGCCAAGTCATAGAGCATAGACTCTGTTACAGACTCAAACTATAGACTCAGAGTCTTCTGATGCAGTGTTATAGCTTTACATCAACCTGCAGAGCATACTCACTCTATTACAGACTCAATATACAGTTGAATGAGTTTCTGGTGCGTTCTTATAGAACAAAGGCCAAGATGCAGAGCATACTTCTCTTACATACTCTATACTTAGACTTGCAGAGCAGACTACTTGCTCAATGCAGACTCTAGACACTTATTGCAGAGTGACTTTGCAAACTCAATGCATGATGCTTACAATCAACCTCGAGGGTCTTATTTATACAACTTCCAACCGGTAGTCCGGTGGGCATCGACTGACAGTAATAGGTCAATTGGTAATCCGGTTACTACTGACTTACACCTATAAGTCATAAATTCGGCATCCAGGGTGACATGTGGGGACAACCATAGTCATTATCCCGTCCCTTCATCGGTCAGTGACATATGGGGACCTGGAATTGGAATCACGATAGACTCCACTATCAAAAAGCAAGATAAGTGGGAGACAGATTCATGACAAATTTATTCTTGATAGTCCTAGCAAATAATATTTACATAGTGGAGCATTAATCCGGCCCACGACGGAAACAATGTAGGACAAAGCTGGCCTACTCAGCCTTTAGAATGACGGCCCACCACTGCTTTCACTTTAATCATATGGGTCGCGTCCTTGCATATATTCCCAGATCTCATCATCTGATGAATAATCATAAAATTGAGAATCTTCTAGCTATGGAGATCTTTCGGGACTTCGAGGAGGATATAGAAATGGACTGAAACATTGTTCAATATCCGAACCTTGGAAAACCAGGTTGGGCTCATAGATAAATTCACCGCGGAATCTAGACTCAACTCTGTAGTTGAGAGGTATTTCTCTGACAGTGACTCTGGATTCAATCTGGCCATCTTCAATGCTTCTTCGGATAAGCTTCTGTCATGTGAACACTGTATGATCCAGTGGTTTATAACTTCCACCTTCAAAATGGAGCTTGAATTTGAACCATTGGTTCTCTCGATCTGCTATCTCCATATCTGCTTTCATGTGCACAATGAAATTGGCACGTCTGTTCTCCCAATCTACCTGGGGACAAAAATTATCCAACAGTACTTCTGTCCATCCTGACCAAGTAGTATTAAACCTTAAATTTGCAGGTTCTGCACAAATAATAATAGATTGTTCTTCCCTGCAACATTGTAGAATCAAATTGTATGATGTCCAGGTTAAACAGCCATCACATATATCAATATACCAGAGTCGATCTTCATCGCAAAAATCCATCCAAACTTCTCTGCAATCTCTGAGATTTCCTTTGGCATCTGCAAAGCTGGTAAAAGCATCTTTTTCCCAGCGCTCCATAATCTCTAGCTTCAGCGGGGAGTACTGGATATTCTTTATGAGTGTCAATTGCAGGAACCTTTTTGCTTCATCTATCGAAGCATACTCCAATGTTTGGATACGAACATTCTATGGCAAGGAATTGTCCCATGGGAGGAGGAACAATCCTTCTTTGGCTTTAAGCTCTTCTTCTGACAGAGCTTTCTTTTTGTCTTCTCTATCTGGACGTGATCCAAAACTTGATTCACCAACTGAGAACATCTTCAAGGCAGAAATGCTGCTTTGCTCCCTGGTGAGCATATCAGCAAGAAAGTTTAAATATCCTGGCTTATACACAATATCAAAATCAAAGTTACTTAGCCAGATAAACCATTTAAGAATTCTACTGTTATTTTCTGCCATTAAATCCTCATTTTTAAAGATACCAGGAATTATCTTCAAATCTGTTCTAATAATGAATCTAACAGGTTTCAGGAACAGAATGAAGTGCTGGACAATCTTCTTGACTGCCAATATCTCTTTGTGGCTTGATGGGTAATTTAATTCGGCTGCTTTGAAAGAACCAGAGCCGAAACCATAGATACTTTCTTTGCCATTGATTGCTTCAAGAAGAACTCCACCCCAAGTGGATGATGAAGCATATGTTTCAATAATCAGGGTACCAGTTCCCTAAGGCAAAGATAGCAGAGGCAGTTGCAATAATTTTTCTTTAATATTCTGTACTGCCTTTGACATAGCAACTGTCCATGCTGGAGGATTTTTCTTCAGACGCTGCTGCAAGAGACGGACATCTGCTGCTTGACCTCTGTAGAAAGGTCTAAAATAATTTAGGCTTCCAAGAAACCTATGCAACTGGGTTTTATCTATAATTTCATTTGGAAATTTTCTAAATACTTGTAGGACATGATTCTACAATATTACTTGTCCTTTTTTAATCTTATAACCAAGAAATTCTATCTTAGTTTTACCAATTTCCATCTTACTCTTTGATAGCACTAACCCATGTTTAAAAACTTATTCATAGAAGCTCTATAAATGCTTCAAATGATCTTGCAGGTTTTTTGAGCATATTAAGATATCATCTATGAATACAAGCACCCAGAGTTTATCTCTAAATATATCCTCCATTCTTTTTTGAAACTCTGAGGGAGCATTGTTGATCCCAAACGGAAGAACTTTCCACTGATACTGACCATGTGGAACAATAAATGCAGTTTTAAATCTATCCTTAGCTTCTATACCAATCTGATAAAAAACAGATTTCAAATCAAACTTGCTAAAGATAGTGCAGCCCGCAATTCTCTGCAACAGGCTTGCTTTGTCCGGGAGAGGATACCTTACCTTTTGTAGTGCAGCGTTTAATGGCTTGTAGTTAACTACCAACCTAGGCTTACCTCTCTTGATTTCCGAATGCTTATTAACCACGAAGACTCTGCATGCCCATGGGCTCTTTGACGGCTCTATTAAACCTTTCTTCATTAGATCTTTTACTTCATTAGCACAGAATTCTCTCACAAGGGTATTGGTTCCTTCATTATTTGGTCATCACCCAAATCTAGCACATTGGTGAGTCTATTTGCAATCCATGCAATTTCATTTCCTTTCTGATATTTGGGCTACATTGGTGACAATGTTTGAAAGCCCCTCAGTATTATTCTTTTTTATATCTACAACATCAAATTTCATTTATTGTACCTCAAAGATTTTGACTCGGTCATTGATTCCATATAGTTATGTACACCGTCATATTCAGCAGAGCGTTAGTTATTGTGATATTGCATTCTAAGAGAATGTCATTATTTCTATGTAACAATTCTTCAAATATGTATTTGTATTCATCCTGACATTGAATCCAACATTATGTACTTCCAATTGTATCTTATGATCGACTCCTATTGTTTGATCCTTGATCCCCATTTGTATATTTAGAGATTGGAACAACCATGTGTATGTATGCCTCATCCATATATATGTCTAATATTATATGTGCCTCATATATTTTTTAGAAGTAATACAAATGAAAATCCACTACAGTCCTAATGGGGGTCCTTAGACTCTCCATACTTCTATCTAATTTCTCTACCATTGTCACCATTTCTCACTTGATCATATTATGTTTTTTGTCCATACGATGATCTCCTTCCCTCACACATCATGGGGAAATTTGTTAACGCGAAAAATTTTCCACATAGCTCTATGTGGTCCAAACCATAATTATACATCATAATCCCACCATTATTCCCTTCATTTTGACCTTCACAATTAAATTCTGCGCAAATCGTTCTAAAATGTCATTAGTCCTTTGCACATAAATACAGGGAAGATGGGGCATTTATTCCAACATAACAACCATTCTCCCAAAAAGGACCAAAAAACCCTAAAATGAGAATGGGTCAAAACCATGGACAAATGTCATGCACTATGAAAAAATATGGACCAATAGCATGGGAAAGAAAATATTGGATCATCCTATAAATACATTGTGAAGGTATCCCCACAAACATTCCAACAATTTTCATTTAAAATATTTCAAAGTTTTGTTCCCTGAACTTTTATATTGCTTGCATTTTTTCCACAACAGTACACGTTGTATGCTAAGTTTACTCCATACACTCCTTGATCCATACTCCCGTTGAACAATCATTGGTGGATAAAATCAGAGAACCAGATCGTGGGATCCATCAGATCACATCTTGAAATGGATGTAGTGGCCAACTTCATAAAAGGTATGTTGCATTTGTCTTATTAGTTATAAGAAAATTATAAAATATAAAAAAATATTTGTTGTTGTTTGTTTGTATGTCAACATTTAGCTTTTCCCTTGCACCATGAACTCTAGATCTCGTTGATCTAAGATAGGTTGTTTTACATGTAGAGGGAGAGAAATATCCACCATACTCCTAACTATGTTGTGAAGGCCTTCCACTTGATTCTCTCTTGGGATTAACATGTCTCTCTACTATAGTCATCATTACAAAGACAATGTGTCTAAGGAAACTGCATGCAATGCTCCTGATTTTCCCCTTGATACGATGAAGTATGTGGGGTAACTGAGGTGGCTAGGGAAGGAGCTTAGGCTCAGTCCTAGGATATTGCGGATCTCTTAGTGGGTTCCTCCTAGCAGAAAGATGATATTTGGTAGAGCTAATCCCAACACCCTACAACTGAGTAATGCCAAAATAGTGGACATATCAATTGAGCACAAACTTAGCCTAGAGTTGTCAAAGAAAGTATTGTGGAGCCTCCTTATTATTCCCATGAGGTTTATCATAAACCATAAACCACTTTTGCATCCATTTGCCTTTTCATGGTTGGAAATGAAACTAATCCATGTAGACACATAGATTTATAATATCTGGTTGTCACTATGTTCTCGTATTGGTTAACATATTATATAATATGGCATTATTAATATTTAATGCTTTTATCTATTCCATATAAATGTCGTTGGAATTATACTCTTTCATGTGTGTTAACTTGCGATGTGAATGGTTAAGGGAGTCAATTGACCTCTTAATTGAAATGGAAAGGGAAAACCAAGACAATTCTCGTATGTTTTTTAATTCTTGGGTGTGCTCTCTCATTTGATTTACGTAATGGCTCAACGTATCATTGTTGAAATTTTGTTGGGGGTTTTTATTTTGTTAATGGTTTTGATAATTGGGTCTAGGAATTATATTTTATTGTGCTTCTTGGGTTCCATTGAATTCCATGTTAATGTTTTATTCATTCATTGTAGAGGTTTATAGTCTGCAAATGAAATATTGCCTTTTTTATCAATTTAGAAACTATTAAAAATTTAATAAACAATAAAAATACAAATAAGAGCACTAACTTACCTATCCGGTGCAATGAACACTCCCTTTATGGACGCCTTAGTGAAAATTCTTGGTTGAGAGAGCTTCCTTGGTCTATGCACGCACTAGTCTCTCCTTTCCATTGCAAAGGTCATGTTTATGTTTTGTTTGCAAATAACATGCTCACAAGCTGTTTTTTATTGTGTTTTTGCAAGCTTGAATGCACATTTTTGGGCGAGAACGTGCTAGAGGCGTACATGTGGGAACAACACACACGCGCCTAGGCTTGACATCGATCCTAGATACATGTCCACAATGTTAGAGGTGCATGCATGTCCATTAAATTTTATGCTAGCATGGCCTTGTTGTCATTGTTTTGGGGAGCATCTATGTGCAAGACCTCGGAGATGATGGGTTCATATAGCAAGGATAGATGATGTATTCTATAAGCTTGAAAGCATAAGGATAATGACAATTTAATTGCATTGAAACCCCATGCTATGGCTTAATAGTCTTGAGCCAACAATTGTTGTGGTATGAAGGTGAGTTTTTGATTTTGCAAAGTTGTTAATTAATTTATATTGTTTCCCTAAAATATCGAGATATGCATTTCTAAAAGAATATTATTTTGAAGTTGACGACAACATAGATTAGATTTCTAAACAATACTAAAAAAAATAGTATGCATTGAGACAATAAATGATTTAATGGAGCTTTGCAATGTGAGAAATTTTAGACCTCAACAACTACAATTCAAAAAAAAGAAAGAAAATAATAATTTTTTAAGCCACAGAAACTTAAATTGTAATGCTAACAAACAAAATATATAATATATAAATAATAATAATAATAAATCAATTAATATTCATATAATGTAGAGACACCTTCCTAATGAAAAGTCACTATCTCTATATGAAAGGCCACCCACTATCTCTCTAGGAAAGGCCACCGTGCATGGATATATATACAAGCCCTCAAGTTGCAATCTAGCATCTCATTTTATTCTACTGTTTATCATGGCCATCTTATATGTATTTCTGCATGTTATGTTTCCTATGTTTAATTTTCTTTAGAAGTTGAACTTTGTTCGTTTCATTGGTATTGTATAGGAAAATGGTTTGATCATGCCTTTGACTATTGGATTGTAACCATATAAACTTTAACGTTTATGTTCTTGTTCTTGGCCTTTAAAGAACCTTTAAGCACAATGACCAAGGGCCATCTACACTTCAATTAGTGTATCCGTCATCACTCTCATTTTTAGTATCCCTTGCATATCCCTCCACGCAATCTTGTCCCTTACGCTGCTATACGCCCGCTCCTCTCACATTCTCGTGCTCCCCTAGCCTCTACTCATAGACACTCCCACCTTGGAAAATGAATAAACCATGGATGGAATAAAACCATAATTTTTCAATGTTCATATTCTCTAACAAGATTTTTGGTAAAAATGGATGTAAAAATTGTAAAATTATAATCAAAATTGTAGCATTTTTAAACTACTATGAAGCTATGATAAATATTTGATTAAAGTTATCATCAAGTGTAATAAATATCTAATAGGTTTAAGAGTGGGTGCTTGGTTACATTTAATAAATGGTAATTATGCATGGATACCATGTAGCTAATGCATGAATAAGCTTTAGCTCAAGCATGGATAATAGGCAGTTCCAACAACTAGACATAAAAAACAAGTAACTTGTTTGTAATTTTCAACTTGTTTTTTGTAAGTATTCACTAACCACAAGTTAAGTGACAATGTTATATACTTACTATTTTATATACAGTAATTAAGTTATAATTATTTTAATTTTAAAAATATTTTAAATATTTTATTTTCTAGAATAAATATTTTATAATTAACTATATATTTTCTTTATTGTTATATTAATTGTCCATTATCAAATAGATATATCTTGTTTACATACAAATTATAATATACATCTCATTGTATCATGTAATTTTTTTCAAGGATAATTGGTATCAATCTATGGATAACTCATATTTGATGAATGGATAACCAAGAGTTCATAAAAATGTGACATAAAAAGAAAAATAATATAAAAAATAACTGATAATTGATAAATGAATAACATGAAAAATGACGGTGATAAGATGACATAGCTAGCTATAGATAACTCACTTAAACCCATTTAACTAGAAGAATGCCAAGAATAACAAAATTTCCAAAGTGTCTTCTATTCCATAACTACCTCTTAACCATTTGATCCGTGTAGATGGTTTATGCTAATATTAACTTTAATTAATGAAAAAAAAAATTAAAAACCATCCAAAGACTAATGACATAATTGAAACTAAAGTAAAAATAATAATAATAAGAACATCAAAATGGTGGTTTATGGTTATGTTAGCCGGATTTTAAAAAAACAAAAATAAAAAATAAAACATCAAAAGACTAATAGCATAGCCGGACCAAAAGTAATAAAATTTTGAAAAACATAAAAAAATTGAGAGTAATAGCTAGTTGATATTTGAAAAACATAAAAAAATTGAGAGTAATAGCTAGTTGATAGTTATGTTAACCGGAATTAAAGAAAACAAGAATTTAAAGAAGACATCAAAAGAATATAGCAAGGGTTGTTTGAGTAATAATCAACTATACATATAAATAAAGCCCCAGAGCTCTTTCGTCATATCGATTTTAGATGATTCGAACAAAGTTCGTTCAGAATTCTCTTCGCTCACACACGTTTCTGTTTATTCAGACCAGCTGATAGAACATCGGGGGCAAAGCTCGTTCAGACTTCTCTTCGTTCACACAGGCAAAAAGCCCTTTCTATTTATTCAAAGCAGCGGGTAGCCATGGCCACGGAATCGAAGGTGATTTTGAAGAGCAAAGATAATGAATTGTTCGAGGTCAATGTGGCCGTTGCCTGTGAATCTCAGCATATCAAGAACATCAGCATATCAAGAACATGGTCGAGGATATTGCCACCGGCACTGCCATTCCTGTTCATAATGTTTTTGGCGAGATACTTTCGAAGGTCCTTTCGAACCGACCATTTGCACCAATCGGACGACCGCGGTCGTCGGATGTGGCTCACGCGAACGCTGTCGTCCAATCGATACAAATAGTCGGTTCGAAAGCCGACTCCTCCTCGAATACTGCAAATACCACGTAGAGGCTCAGAATCCCGTTGACGAGAATTCAGCTCCTCTTACCGAGGATGAGATCAAGACACGTAGAGGCTCAGAATCCCGTTGACGAGAATTCAGCTCCTCTTACCGAGGATGAGATCAAGACTTAGGATCAGGAATTCGTTAAAAAAGTAGATCAGGCTACTTTGTTCGACCTTATTCTGGTATTCTCTCTCAAACCCGACCTTTGTTTGACCTTATTGCGAATTTGATTGTTAGCTACTATTTCAGGGATTCGATTGTTTGGTACCATCTCAAAGAAACTCCAGTAAATTACGGATTCAGTGTTTTGATATTTTTTCAGAAGTCTCATTTAATTAGGGCTTCCAGTCGATTCGATTGTTTGGTACTATCTCAAAGAAACTCCAGTAAATTACGAAATCAGTGTTTTGATATTTGTCCAGAAGTGTTTTGAATTTTTTTTTTTCAGAAGTCTCATTTAATTAGGGTTTCCAGTTTCTTTGATTACGGCTTCCAGTTCTCCTTCCTTCCCTTGAATATCAGTGTTTTGATATTTGTCCAGAAGTGTTTTGATATTTTGTTTTTCAGAAGTCTCATTTTATTAGGGCTTCCAGTTTCTTTGATTAGGCCTTCCATGATTAGGGCTTCCAGTTCTCCTTCCCTCCCTTGAATAGGGCTTCCATGATTAGGGCTTCCAGTTTCTCCTTCTCTCCCTTTATTAGGGCTTCCATTTCTCCTTTTTAAGGTTTGGGGAGCGTCGGTTTCTTTCATGGAATATAACTTGGTGGCTCTAAAGTTGTAGAATTGTTTTAATGAATTTTCGTATTACACAATTACTGTTATTAAAAAAAAATTGGAGAAATTATTAAAAGAAAAATGGAGAAAATTTTCCGGGTTTCTTGCAATTCATTTAGAGCTGTTGTCGTATTTTATTTATGTTTTTAATGGGCCATTGCAATCTATTGGAGCTGATTAGTCTGGTCTGAAGTTTTGCGACAGTTATCTTTAGTATATGAATGTTTCATTAATATTTTTTTATTATATTTAAAAATTTTATTATTCTTTAAACATCTGAAAGTTTTATTAAATGGTTGATCTCTTTGTATTGGAATATTTTTTGAATTATTTCAGTTAAATCAATAATTACTTTACTGTTCTCACTTTTACAATATTTTTTTTTTGGCTTTGTTTAGTAACGTTGTGGGTATTTGTTTTCATATCTAAGTTATAGATATTTTTGTATATTTTATGGAAAAATTATCTTATTAAGTTTTTGGGTTTGTGCAGGCTGCAAATTATCTCAACATACAGAATTTGTTACTTCTTACATGCCAAAGTGTGGCATTTATGATCACTGGCAACACCCCTCGAGAAATAAGGACAAATTTCAACATTAAGAATGATTTTACTCCGGAAGAGGAGGCAGAAATTAGGCGTGATAATAAGTGGGCATTCCAATCATAGGGATATTAGTGTAGGGTAGTGAAAAACCAACATATATATTTTAATGTTCCTATGGCATGATGTGTTGCTTTGTTGCTTCTTTTAATACTATGGTCAAACTTGAACATCAAGGAGTATAGTCTATTTGAAACATTTAGTTGAAATTGTGATAAATATAGCAACTACTTTTGTTAACTCTTCTTTGTTATATTTGTGGGTTTACTCTTTTTATTTCTTAGCAAAGCTATTTGTATATGAGATATGATTCTTGCAATAGCACCCAATAAAATATTTGAATTTTGTGGCATTGGGATAACAAGGGTGATAGTATTTTTTTCTTTGATGCACAAAGTTATTGAGGTGATGTCCAAAAAAACTATATTGTTGGATTTCATGTCTCTCTTTTAAGAAAATAGTTTTGATTGATGTACATGATTTGACATAATAAATAAATATTAATTTTGTTTGGGGCATGGTAGGTTTTATTGTGTTAGTTATAGCGTTGCTACTTGTTTCCTAATTTCTTATTTTATTATTCTTTGATTCCTATGGTTTCCTTCAACTATTGGAATAAGAATCCTAAATAGTAGACTTTGTTTTCCTAAACAATAGACTTGAATTATGATTGAATCTTCTATCATTCATTGATCCAAATGGTACCCTTCATCTATATACATATAACTAAATACGAGACTTGATTTTATATTGGGTCTTTTGTGGGATACAAGTGTAGTATTAATTAATTACCAAAATTTGAATTGTAATTGTAGTATTAGTTCTTTGTTTCTAAAAATTTGAATTGTAGTTGTAGTCTTAATTCTGTGTATATATTTTGTGTGTATGTGATAAATGCATTAGGTAAACACCTTTATGGAACTTTCTTTGAAGATTATTGGACTAAACTATTTTCTAGTGGTTTTTGGGTGATTTATTTATACATATATCTATTTGTTTTTTTTGCTTTTAACTATGGATAGCTTGCAACATTAATGAAATTTAATATGAAGGGAGAATGGGGTGAATGTACTTCTATGACAATTATGGTATTTTTTTGTAACATACCCAAAATCCTCAAGTAAATTTTAGGGAAATGTGGTAAATATTGTTTTTAGAATAGCCAATAAACCACTAAGTTAGCTTCAATGCTTATAAAATCATTTTATTTTAGGTACCTACCCATATATTTCATTTCTTATACATAAGAGACATTGAACCAAATTCAATATTATCTTGTTAACCAGGTAGTAATGCAAGTGTTCTTTTAGAAAAAAAACTCCATTCAAACAAACCCAAAAGGTTTAAAATGTTCAATTATATAACCTGGTAAATCATTGGGAAGGTACATTTCCATGATCTTACATACAAATGACCAAATAGTATAATTTTATCCACTTGAGCAATTCAAAAGTAAGACTACTCCTTACTACAGTAGTCTTTTCACTAATATATTATCTCTTACTTTAGGTAGAGTTTCCTCTAAAATGTATCAAATTAAAATAATATCATCTTATTTAAAATATTATTATAATAATTATTATTGGTATACCTCCTATAGTTGAAGACAAGAATTTGTATAACCTTTGAGTTATGTTGTAATGTATATTGTCAGCTGAGACATAAGGGAATTCACCCTTAGTTGTAATCACACATGTAATTGTTTTCTTGTTAGGAATTTATAATCCTTCCTTGACCAAACTCTCTATTAGATTATTTTAGCCTAACTTAGGATTTTTATTTAATTATTGGGTCCACTAGTACCATTGGGTCCACTTGGCCTAATGGGGCTATATGTACCAGTTACTAGAGTGTCGGGAACACCGATAGAGGTTAATTGCCACTAACTACACTTGCATGGATTAGTTTAGGTGCCTCCTAGGACAATCCCTACCTTTTAGGAGCCACTAGGAGTCTAGACACCAACCTCCTTCAATTACATGGAGTTGGAACTAGTTAAGCTTAGTTATTCTTCACTTACTTCCAGTTAGTTAACTTTTAGTTCAGCTAGCGTTAGTTGTGCATGGTTCCATGTGGATAAGGCACCTTTTCTCACCTACCACTTCAGTTAAACTGAGTTAACCTATTATAACTGATTATGTGACTTAGTTAGAAATCTGCAGTTAACCACTTGGACTCCGATAGTGATTTAGACATCTTTAGTTAGCTATGTAGTCAAATACAATCATATCGAGTTGGTAGATTCGAATTCATTCCTAATGATTCGAATTCTTTCCTATGTAACAATATCGTAAGACTGGATTATGTAATGAAGATAATATTGTAATTCTCTGAGCTATACTTGTTTGTTTCCTGTGAGATTTGATTTGTTCAGTTTGTATAATTCATTCATATTCACTGCATCAATAATTTCAGACTCATGGCTTGATAATTTAAATGGCACAACAATTTAAACATGGTATCAGAGCCATCTTAAGAAAGCTTCAAGTCTGTCTACTCTCCATTGAACACCAGAAGCAATTGGGTTTCTAGTGAAGTCCCGCAAAGAGTCCCTTGCTTCCTCTAAATTTATTGAGAGTGGCAGTGCGAGCATGGATGACCCTAATAAAGTGTTCATGTCTAGGGGGAAGGCTTGGTTCTAAGATATCTCGAATGATTTTCATTTTGCAGTGAAATTTATACATGTGCTACATAGCTTGTGTGAAGATATTGTTTGTTTCAGTAGGAGAATTATGGATTCTCTACCTTCTACACCTCGGATCCTAACACCCTTCAATTATCTTGATTGGACGACAGATATGCAGCTCGCCTTGCGTAAGATAGGATACTTTAGGATAATGCTTGGAAGGGAGGTTGAGCCCCATCATCCAGCTGAGAGAAACAAGTTTCTGAACTGCTTAGATGAATATTTCAGTTATCTATGCACTCATATATCTAGAAATATCCTCTTCCACCTTGAAGGTTTGAGAACTCCCATAGAATCCTGGGAGAAGCTTGAAGACATGTTTGGCAAGCAAGATGCATTTCGAGGACACATTCTAGAGAATGATTTGGTAGCCTTACATCCCAACAACTTCGAAACCATACATCAATTATTTACTAAATTCAATTTTCTTGCACTCCAGTGTAGATATTGCGGAATAGGAAGAAAGGATGAGAAGCATGTGCTCTTCATACTCAACAAACTAGGTTCTGAGTATTTTGTATTTTCCTCAATATTCCATTTCGGGAGTGCTTCAACTCCTACTTGGAATATTCCCTCACTTGATTCCTTTTTCGATTCCTTAATACAACAGCAAGAGAAGTTGGTCTAGATGGGATTCATCAAGACTTTCAAACATCAAGCACTCCTAGTGACAAACTCTACCAAACAACAAGCTAAAGGGAGACCTAAGGGGAAGGATCCCAAAGCATCTGATTCGAAGCCTAAAGAGAATCATAATAATTCTGAAGGAGTTTCAGGCTCTAAGAAGAATAAAAGGAAGATTTGTTCCTATTCTATGAGGGGTTTCATCCAAAAGGCTCGTGCATGAAGAAGACCCTAAACCAGTTGAAAGCTCTATGTGTACATAACAATATTGCCATTCCACAAGGTGCAGAGATGTCTGGTGATGAAGAGAATACTGAAGAACATGAGAGATTCCATGCCTTGCATACAAGCCTCACTCCGTCGAAGGCTTATTTGATAGATTATGGAGCATCCAACCACATGGTTTCCTCCAGGAAATCCTTCATCACTTTCCCTCTATCATGAGGACCTAGAAGCCATATGGGAGATGACTATAAAATCCTAGCTATTGAGAGAGGTTCAAATAAAATACAACATCATGATTTCATTCCCTCTCCTACAACAAATCAAATTATTGAATATGAAGAAGAAGCAAACTTTTCCACATAATCAATTTGAATTTAAGAAAGTCTCCTTGAAGTGACTCCTTCTTCTATTGCTTTGGAAGTGTATGATATCTCTGATATCTTATCTCCTCACATGGCTGATCCAGGACATTCGAATCTCTTTTTTTGAAGCAAAACTCTCTTTCCATTATTTGCAAAAATTCTCGAGTGATTCTTCTTTTTTAACTTTTATGCATAGTTTACCGGTGATTGTTTCAGAAAAGGAAGAGGAATTTTATTTCTCTATATCTAATGATGTTTTTGGTGTATAGATAAGTAATACCATGGATATTTTGGAAATAATATCAGATTGTAGGAGTGGTCCATTCACTCTCATTTATCTAGAACTTCTAGTAAATTCCTACATGATTGCATGCACCAATTCTCATAATTTTGAAGATGGAGAAAATTGTGCATATACAATCTCGGTGGAGCACACTCTTGGATATGATATGAACCTATTTGGATCTGATACAATCAAAAGCTTATTTTATAGATTCTAGAATGATCCAGCCACATGGTTTCCTTCAAGGAATCCTTCATCACTTTCCCTCTATAATGAGGACCTAGAAGTCATATGGGAGATGACTATATAATCCTAGCCATTGAGATGGGTTCAGATAAAATACAACATGATGAGTTCATTCCCTCTCCTACATCAAATCAAATTATTGAAGATGAAGAAAAAGCAAAATTTTCCACACGGTCAATTTGAATTGAAGAAAGTCTCCTTGAAGTGATTCCTTCTCTCGCTGCTCCAAAAGTGTATCAGATATCTGATTCTTCATCTCCTCACATGGCTGATCCAGAAGAAGACATTTGAATCTCTTTTTTTGAAGGAGAAATCTCTTTCCATTATTTACAAAAATTCTTCAATGATTCTTCTATTTTAAATTCTATGCGTAGTTTACTGGTTATTGTTTCAGAAAAGGAAGAGGGATTTGATTTCTCTATCTCTAATGATGTTGATGGTGTGTAGATAACTAATACAATGGATTTTTTGGAAATAATATCATATTTTAGGACTGATCCATTCACTCTCATTTATCTAGAGCTTCCAGTAAATTCCTATATGATTGCATGCACCAATTTTCAGAATTTTGAAGAAGGAGAAAATTGTGCATCTACCATCTCAATGGAGCACACTCTTGTATCTGATATGAATCTATTTAGATGTGATTTATTTGTATCTGCTCTAATATTATTTGGTTTATTTTTTAAATTTCAAGAGCTTTCAGTAATGCTTGTAGAGCTGCTCTCATCAATTTTGGTGTGACAAATCAAGTACTGCAAATATCTTCAAAATTCCTGCCATGGATTTGATGTTAGGGTTCTCTTATGAGTTTGTTGATATTATATTTTTGAATCATTGATTATTTATGAAGATATATCAGATTATGGAGGTCAATGATTCACTCTGCACAGTCCCAGGTCTTCTCTACCTATCTATTTGATCACATGCTCATCTCCTCATAGAACTAGTAAAAATGGAGACATTCTAGATTCGCCTAGACACTTGCTCCTAACACTTGTGGCTGATTTTACCTCACATGGTTTGATTTTCAAGGCTGCAATATATCATTTTCTTTGGTGTTCCTCACATGGTTTGAATTCTCAAACACGTTTTCTCTCTTACCAGTTGATCATTTTAGTTGCTCTACATGGGTCCAGTTTTCATCTTATGGCTATCTATATTCCTGATTTAGTTGAGCACATTTTTGTTGTTCCAAAGAGGAATATTCCTCCATACATGTTAATTTAGTTTAGATTCATAGGTTCACCTATACATCATTAGGATGCTGCTGCACAGAAGAACCAATATACTACGTTTGTTGCTGCATCGTGCTACAATTTGCACAAAAATTTCACAAATTTTTATTCAAAACTTGTTTTCCTATTTCACTACTTATATTGAGGGGGGGGGGGGGGGGGGGGGGGGGGTTCCCATGAGGTTTTCCCCTATTTCCTCGGTTTATTAAGAACCATTTTTTAACTTTTAGATTGTCTATGGGTGACTGATGGCCATGTTGCCAAGTCCCATAGTTGTCCAAGTTACAATTCAAGGGGGCTGCTAGGATTTTATAATCCTCCCTTGAAAAAACTATCTATTAGCTTATTTTAGCCTAACTTACGATTTTTAATTAATTATTGTGTCCACTAGCACCATTGGGTCCACTTGTCCTAATGGGGCCACATGTACCAGTTACTAGAGTGCAAGGAACACCGATAGAGGCTAAATGCCACTGAATGCACTTGTCTGCATTAGTTTAGATGCCTCCTACACCAATCCCTACATTTTAGGAGCCACTGGGAGTCTTGGAACCAACCTCCTTCAGTTACTTAGAGTTGGCACTAGTTAAGCTTAGTTATTCTTTAGTTACTTTTAGTTCAATTAGTGCCAGTTATGATGGATGCATGTGGATAAGGCAAATTTTCTCACTACCACTTCAGTTAGATTGAGTTAAGTGATTATAACTAATTTTGTGAATTAGTTAGACATCTGGAGTTAATCGCTTGGACTCCGATAGTGATTTACATCTTTAGTTCTCTATGCAATCAACTACAGTCACATCCAGTTGGTAGATTCGAATTCATCCCTAATTGTTCAAATTCTTTCCTATGTAACACTATTGTAACACTAGATTATGTAATGAAGATAATATTGTAATTCTCTAAGCAATACTTGTCTATTTCCTATGAAATTTGATTTGTTCAGTTTATATAATTCATTCCTATTCACTTTATCAATAATTTTGGACTCATTGCTTGATGATCTAAATGGAACAACGATTTTAACATTTATGATATTAATACAAACCGTCATCCTTGGCATTATACCAACTAGGTGTTGTTTGTTGTGTGCACTTTGATCCAATATGTATAGAAAAAATAGACGAGATAGTATAAAGAACAAATCCAATTGAGCCCAGAAGTTTGAAGCGCTCACAAAGTTCATTCCCTATCCATATGGAACTAAAAAGTTATTTCATTACACTTTATAACATTTATAGTGATATATGCAAATGAGTTCCAATAAATAGGATAACCTCCCAAAATGATATTACCAATGTTGACTAACCACCTCTTTATAACAACTTATGACATTAGCTAGGGGATTTGTTTTTCATCTTTTTGTGCAACTAGTTCTAGCCTCTTTGAACCCATAATCATTGGGTTTTAACTTGAATTATTTAGTCTAATATGTGTCTACATATGGTTACTTGAATTAGTTATGCATCCGAATGTACCTATGTAATCCTTTGTTTGATAATTAATAAACCATTGCAGAAATATTCATATGCAAATATGATTTCATATGAGAAAAACTACATCACAAAAATAACCCAATACAACTCTAATGTAGAAGTAAACATCTCATAAATATGAAATATGCATTTTGTTCAAAAATTTAAAAGAGTTCACCCTCAAGAATATCCAATAAAATAGAAAAAATCATCCATTTCTTAAAAATTATGTAATTAATTTATATTTATAGATGTCTTTTGAATATTAAAAAAAAAACCAAAGGGATTTTGGTTTGCTATTTTTTTTGTTTGAGTAGATGGGTGAAACTTATGTATTCCTATTATACAAAATATTCATCGTAATTCATAATGAATGATATTGAATTTATGTACAATGAAGACGAGTCTTGCTGAATCTTGTTAGTATGAATGGACTATAAACTTTCATCTTTGAACTTGTTGAATGGATATAGTGTTGGGAAGTCATGAAGATCACCAACGAAGTACTATATGATGATAGAATCCAAAGAAGTAGCATAAACATTTAACAATTTTGACTTTTCCAACAACCATGGATGGAATCCAAAGATAATATTTAAATGTTCAAATTCCATTTTTTATTGCAAAAATGAGCTTAGCACCTTTGAATACCTTTATTGAGCATAGATTTTACAATATCAATTTCTTATATTTGCGATTCCAACAACTTCAACTGGATTCTTGGCAGAAATGGTCGCAAAAATTGCAAAAATATAGACTTGAAATAGTCAATTTTTAAACTACTACGAACCCTTGATAAATATTTGATTAAAGTTCTTCATCAACCATGATAAATATATGACAAGTTCAAGAGTGGGGTGCTTGATTACATGTAAATAATGTCTTAAATATTTTTTAACTACATCAATAGGTGTTTATACCTTAGAATTTGGGGTGGACATCGGTATATGCTTTTCCTTGATTGTACAATGATGAGACAAGTGTACTATCCATATTGAATTTATTGTAGTAGTTCCAAATTCAAAATAAACAATTATAAGAAAAAAGAATATAAAAAATAAATGGTAGCTATGCATACATAATTGGTAGCCAATGCATGAATAAGAGGATAGTTTGTACAACTATCCATGGAGAGCAAGTAACTTGTTTGTGGCATTAACTTGTGATTAACTTGTGACCTATTGTTGTTCACAAGCCAGAAGTTAAGTGGTTGTGCTAGTTATGCATATTTTATATATCAAGTAAATAATTTTTATTTTTATTTTTAATTTTAAGACTAATTTATTAAATCTTCTATTTTCTAGAATAATATTTTAGAATTTATTAAATATTTTTACACATATAAGTGTTTATATCTTAGAATTTGGGGTGGACTAGGGCCTAAGCTTTCCTAGATTGTAAGAGGATGAGACAAGTGTACTATGCATATTGATTTTGCAGTAGTAGTTGCAAATTGAAAATAAACAATTATTAGAAAAAAGAATATAAAAAATAAATGATAACTATGCGTGGATAATTGGTAGCTAATGCATAAATAAACACTAGTTGATACATGAATAATGAGCACTTTGTGTAACTAGATATGGAGAACAAGTAACTTGTTTATAGCTCTTAACTTCTCACCTATAAATGTTCACCTACCACAAATTAACCACAAATTAAGTATCTTTAGTAAACATGTATACTTATTATTCTATATATTGTAATTAATTTATAATTGTTTTAATTTTAAAAATATTTTATTTTCTAGAATAAATATTTTAGAATTAACTATATATTCTTTTATTGTTATATTAATTTTCCATTATCAAATAGATATATCTTCTTTGCATTAAAAAATATAATATGATCTAATTGTATCTTGCAATCTTTTTCAATGCCATTTATCATTTTGCATGCATCTTTGGCTGAATTACATTTTGAATTATGAAT
The DNA here is from genome assembly GCA_001517045.1 of Pseudotsuga menziesii. NCBI lineage: Eukaryota > Viridiplantae > Streptophyta > Pinopsida > Pinales > Pinaceae > Pseudotsuga > Pseudotsuga menziesii. Next base: position 251,820 of record LPNX010178469.1, read on the forward strand.
AAATGTTTTACAATATGATTATATGATCTTGATGAATAAATGTTTTACAAGATTATATGATCATGTTATGGGAAAGATGTTACATTGATATTACCCAAAAAAATAAAACGTTGTCCGATCAAATCCTTACAAATACAAACATTTTTTATCTATGTTTATTGTTGATTGGCTTACACCTAAAGGATTGGTTTACATTTTGTTTACATTTTGTTTATATTTTTTTCCATTATTTTATTTTATAACTTTTTTACATTATTTTACATTTTTTTCTTATTATTTTTCTTATTTTTAAAGTTATTTTTAATTTTTTAATTAAAACTTATGTTTACTTCATTATTAGGGCATTTAAGCCGAGGATAGCATCTAGCCACATCAACCTTTAACATGGTTGGATTTTTTGGTATCCAACCGGATTAGAACGGGCGACCTTTAACTTAAGGAGAGTGTTAACCATACCCAGCCACCAACTGTTCTACATCTCCCGAATCCATACTATAATTATGTTAACATAACTTTAAATTAATAAAAATTTAAAAAACAGAAATAAATAGATAAATAACTAGATTCTGGTAATGTTTCCACGTTAATGAAACAAAAGTTAAAAAACCAAAAGACTAATGGCATAATTGAAATTAAAGTAAACCCCGTTAAAAGAAATATTTAAAAAAAACATCAAAACGCTAGTTTATGGTTATGCTAGCCATAGTTAAAAATAAATTTTAAAATTTTGAAAAGCATCAAAAGGATAGTTGATCGTTATGTTAAGTGCAGTTGAAGTAAACAAGAATTGAAAGAAAAAGACTCATGGCATGGGTTGTTTGGGTAATAAGCGACTATAAATAAAGCCCCAGAGCTCTTTCGATTTTAGATGATTCGGGAATAGTTCGTTCAGAATTCTCTTCGCTCACACACGTTTCTGTTTATTCAGACTAGCTGATAGAACATTGGGGGCAAAGCTCGTTCAGACTTCTCTTCGTTCACACAGGCAAAAAGTCCTTTCTATTTATTCAAACCAGCGGGTAGCCATGGCCACGGAATCGAAGGTGATTTTGAAGAGCAGAGATAATGAATTGTTCGAAGTCAGTGTGGCCGTTGCCTGCGAATCTCAGCATATCAAGAACATGGTCGAGGATATTGGCACCGGCACTGCCATTCCTGTTCATAATGTTTCTGGCGAGATACTTTCGAAGGTCCTCGAATACTGCAAGTACCACGTAGAGGCTCAGAATCCCGTTGACGAGAATTCAGCTCCTCTTACCAAGGATGAGATCAAGACTTGGGATCAGGAATTCGTTAAAAAAGTTGATCAGGCCACTTTGTTCGACATTATTCTGGTATTCTCTCTCAAACCCGACCTTTGTTTGACCTTATTGCGAATTTGATTGTTAGGTACTATTTCAGGGATTCGATTGTTTGGTACTATCTCAAAGAAACTTCAGTAAATTACGGATTCAGTGTTTTGATATTTTTTTCAGAAGTCTCATTTAATTAGGGCTTCCAGTCGATTCGATTGCTTGGTACTATCTCAAAAAAATCCAGTAAATTACGGATTCAGTGTTTCGATATTTTTCCGTGTTTTGATATATTTTTTTTCAGAAGTCTCATTTAATTAGGGCTTCCAATTTCCCCTTTTCTCCCTTAATTAGGGCTTCCAGTTTCTCCTTCTCCCTTGATTAGGGCTTCCATTTTTCTTTTTAAGGTTTGGGGAGCGCCGGTTTCTTTCACGGTATATAACTTCGAGGCTCTCAAGTTTTAGAATTGTTTTAATGAATTTTCGTGGTACACTTATTTTATTAAAAAAAAATTTGGAGAAATTATTAAAAAACAATTTGGAGAATTTTTTCCGGAATTCTTGCAGTTCATTTAGATCTATTGGAGCTGATTACTCGGTCTGAAGTTTTGCGACAGTTATCTTTATATATGAATGTTTTATTAATATTTTTTTATTATATTTAAAATTTCTATTATTCTGTAAACATTTGAAAGTTTTATTAAATGATTGATTTCCTTTTATTTGAGAATATACTTTGATTATTTCAGTTAAATGAATAATACTTTAGTGTTCTTATTTTTACAATATTTTTGTGCCTTAATAATGTTGTGGGTATTTGTTTTTATGTTTAAGGTATAGATATTTTTGTATATTTTATGGGAAAAAAAGTTTTATTGAGCTTTTGGGTTTGTGCAGGCTGCAAATTATCTCAACATGCAAAATTTGTTAGGTTTGACATGCGAAAGTGTGGCATCCATGATCATTGGCAAGACCCCTGGAGAAATAAGGGAAAATTTCAACATAAAGAATGATTTTACTCCGGAAGAGGAGGAAGAAATTAGGCGTGATAATAAGTGGGCATTCCAATCATAGGGATTTTAGTGTAGGCTGGTGCAAAACCAACATATATATTTTAATGTTCCTCTGCCATGGTGTTTTGCTTTGTTGTAGCTCATAATTTGTTTTGAAACCTTTAGTCCATACTCTTGTTTTTTTTGGATTCATTAACTTCTTCTAATAGTATGGTCAAACTTGAACATCAAGGACTATGGTTTCTTTTAGTTGAACCATTTTGTAAAGAGCTCCGAGCAACTTCTACAATAATATTTGACTTTTTCAAATTGTAAAAAATATTGCAACTATTTTTGTTAACTCTTCTTTGTTTTATTTGTGTCGCTGTATTCTTTTTATTTCTTAGCAAAGTTATTTATATATATGAGATATGATTCTTGCAATAGCACACACTAAAAATTTTGAATTTTGTGGCATCGCAATAACAAGGGTGATAGTATTTTCTTCTTTGATGCAGGATGTGTTGACCAAAAAAAACTATATTGTTGGATTTCATCTCTCTTTTATGGAGATAGTTTTGATTGATGTACATAATTTGACATATTAATTAAATATTAATTTTAATGGGGGCATGGTAGGTTTTATTGTGTTATGTTATAGTGTTGCAACTTGTTTTCTATTTTTCTTTTTGATTATTCTTTAATCCTTATGGTTTCCTTCAACTATATATATAACATTCATAAATAGTAAACTTGGTTTTTGATTGGGCCTTTTATTATTCCTTATCTTTATTGTACCCTTTTGGTATGCATATAATATTCATAAATAATAAACTTGAATTATGATAGATTCTTGTACCATTCCTTGATCCAAGTGGTACCCTTCATTTATATACATATAACTAAATAGGGGACTTGATTTTATATTGGGTTTTTTTGTGGGATTCAATTGTAGTACTAATTAATTGTTTACCAAAATTTGAATTGTAGCTTTAATTGTAAATGTAGTCTTAGTTTTCTGTTTCTAAAAATTGGAATTGTAATTGTAGTCTTAATTCTTTGTATATATTTTGTGTGTATGTGATCATTGCATTAGGTAAATAATTTTATGGAACTTTCTTTGTAGTTTATTAGACTATAATATTTTTTAGTGGTTGTTGGGTAATATATATATATTCATTTTTAATTATGGATGATTTTCGGCATTAATAAAATTTAATATGAAGAGAGAATGGGATGAATGTATTTCTATGTTAATTATGGTAGTTGTCTATAACAGACTGAAAATACTGAAGTTTAGGGAAATGTGGTAAATATATTTTTATAGATAGCAAATAAATCAAAGTTACCTCCAATGCTTGTATAATCATTTCAGTTTATGTATTGCATTTCTCAATATTATCTTGTTAACTAATCATACATAATAGACATTGAACCAAACTCAATATTATCTGGTTAACCAGGTAGTAATACAAGTGTTCTTTCAAAAATAGACTGCATTCAAACCATCCAAAATTTAAAAAAAGTTCAATTAGATAACATGGTAAATCATTGGAGAGGTACATCTCCATGACTTTAAATACAAATGGACCTATAGTCTAATTTTATCCACTGAGAAGTAAGACTACTACTTGACTACAATATGATTTTCACGAAGACTACTACTCGAAGGTCCTCGAATACTGCAAGTACCACGTAGAAGCTCAGAATCCCGTTGACGAGAATTCAGCTCTTACGGAGGATGAGTTCAAGACTTGGAATCTGGAATTCGTTAAAAAAGTAGATCAGGCCACTTTGTTCGACCTTATTCTGGTATTCTCTCAAACTCGATCTTTGTTTGACCTCATTGCGAATTTGATTGTTAGCTACTATTTCAGGGATTCGATTGTTTGGTACTATCTCAAAGAAACTCCAGTAAATTACGGATTCAGTGTTTTGATATTTTCTTCTTCCAGTGGATTCGATTGTTTGGTACTATCTCAAACGGATTCAGTGTTTTGATATTTTCTCAGAAGTCTCATTTAATTACGGGCTTCCAGTTTCTCCTTCTCTCCCTTGATTAGGGCTTCCATTTCTCTTTTTAGGGTTTGGGGAGCGCCGGTTTCTTTCATGGAATATAACGCGGAGGCTCTCAAGTTTTAGAATTGTTTTAATCAATTTGTGCAGTACACAATTTCTTTTATTAAATTTGTTTTTGAGAAATTATTAAAAAAAATGTGGAGAATTTTTTCCGGATTTCAAATTACATTTCAAATGACCATATAGTCTAATTTTATGCACTTGAGCAATTTAGAAGTAAGACTAATTCTTGTCTACAGTAGTATTTTCACCAATATATTATCTCTTACTTTTGGTAGAGTTTCCTCTAAAATGTATCAAATTAAAATAACATCATCTTATTTAAAATATTATTATTAGAATAACATGGTCAACTACATATAATCATGCTATATGACTCCATTCTTAATTATGATAATAAATCATCACCCTTGAACTATATAATAGTTAAATAGCACGAGTCTATATGTTCACTTTAATGTAACTTTTGCATGAAGCATGATTCTAATTTATTCTTTCAATAACCATATCAACTTCCTTCGATTGTAAGGACAAAAGGTATAAAGTTCTAATTAAGCATATGAACCTTACAATGGTAGGGTTATTCAAATCACTTATTCAATTCTTTAAAAAAACTTAACTATATTGGAAGATATATCAAGCCTTAAATCCATTATCATAATTAATTTCTTTAGCACCTTATAGATGTGAACAAACTTTACAAGAACTTATTGAACCTAGGGCGACCGAGGACTTTAGTTTGACTTTCCACCAAATCGTTTGGCTCTTTGTCCGATGTTTGTTTTCCGGTCGAGAGGCCAACCCTGATCTAAGCATGAATCCACTAGGATAGAAAATCAATAAGGTAATATTTCACAAGTTATTCTAATGATGTCAGAGCGACCGATCTTACAAACACTTTTGAGACTAAATTGTTAAACATGTTAACTTAGTTTTAATTAACACGAGAATCTAATAAATCTTTTAATAAATATTTAACTGACTAAATTAATACCTTAATGATGTTAAGGTATATTCATTTTAATGGTGTTATAGTAGAGTTTAAGCTTAATACTTATATATTAAACACAACTCTTCAAATAATAACAAGGGTTCATGTTAATCATTAATATGTTAATAAAAATTAAACTTTGCATTTAATTCCTAAGTCTTAAGCAGTTTATGCCTCTATTTTGGAAAGCATTAACTAATCATATAAATTAAGATATTAGGAGTTCTCTCATTCAATCCATAGTAACTATGATTGTGTGTGTGAAGTCTTTGGTGTAAAATAAAGTCAATTCTCTCTATTGATATGTCAACACTCCACTTCCATAAATGCATAAGTATTGTTGATAATTATGTATATCTTTAAAATAATTAGAGGGTCACCCCTCTCAAAGTTACCAACCACTCTCTCGTAAACAGTACAAAGATACATATTTATTTAAAAGGGATCGATTATATCGATAAGGTCATGAAAAAAATGAAGGAAAGAAATGAAATAGAGCAACACTAAGATGAAAGGCCAATCCTTCTTATTAATGCATCAAACACAATTAAAGGAAAAGGAATAGTTTTCTATTAGATGACAGAGTTATTTTAGTCATTTGCAATCTGTATAAAAAACACATTTCAAATTATAGAGATTGAGATCAACTCTCCTTGTAGAAACCATATTCCCTTGTAGAAATAACTACCAATTAAGTAATAATATTAAGAATAGTGGTAAATATAGTATTGATGCTCCATCATGAGACCACCTCCTATGCTTAATCTAAGTCAGATGGATATGGGTAAATGAATACTGGACTATTCCTTTCATGGAGAACATAAGAAGACAAAGTAGGAGAATGTCCTCAAATGCACAAATAAAAAATAACACACACACACGCACACACACACACACACACACACACACACACACACACACACACACATAATGATGCAGAGGATTCAGTCCTATGAAAGGGACATTATCTCCCTTCCTAAAGCATAACCAATAAATGATTAAATATTTATGGAATCATGTTTGCCTATAATAAATGTCACTATAAATAGCATCAGACCTCCCACAGGAGTTGCTCTTCAAAACAAAGACTATTTTTTTTTCTTTCAAAGAATAGTAAGAATTAATGCAAAAGTTTAATGGTAATATTAAAATTTCCTTACCTCTTATCGCAATCAACATAATGAGGAAAAATACAAAGGGAATTTTCCTACTGAGTGAAGGTTGATCCTTCTATCAAATATGAATACTTCTCTTCAAATGAACTCCCTTCAAGAGAATGTAAAATCCACTATGATTACCATATCTCAAAGAATGGAGGATGCATCTCATACTGTTAAATTTTATGAACCATATATATACAAGCCAAAATGAGAGCTATCTGAAAAGAAGTATGCACTGGAATTATCAAATCAATGTACAGTGAACAACTGATTCATGACAGAAATTTCACACAAATCAGACAAGTATTGCTCAGATTATGATAACATTAATCTTCATTAATTAATCAATAATACAATGGCAGTACAATAAATAACAATTGAATACTATGGAAAAGATTCTAATTCACCAATGCAAACTGAGTGGTTAGCTAACTTACAGTGGAAATAATCACAACTAGAGCTCACTAGTAAACTCATGATAACCAAATCAGTCTACAATAAGTTAATATATGATGGTAGGTGAATAATGGCGCCTACACTCCCATGAATCATGCAAACTAGCACTAATCTAACTGATTGTAACTACATCATAACTAAGCATGAATAATTTCCTACCATATCCAACTAAAGGTGATTTCTGGTGGCACTCAAAGTGGGTTCCTGTAATGTAGGCATTAGTCCTTGGGGCTCCTAAACTTGTGCAATCAGGTGTAGTAAGTGGAATTTGACGCTTAGGTGTGTCTTCCATGCACTAGTGGGTGATGATGACCTCCTAAGATATTCTAAATTAATCAAATATACTTATGTGGGTAAAGGGAGGATTAATTAATCTTATTAGTCCCTGGGGCTCCTAAACTTGTGCAGTCAGGTGCAGTAAGTGGAAGTTGACCCTTAGGTGTGTCTTCCATGCACTAGTGGGTGATGATGACCTCCTAATATATTATTAATTAATCAAATATACTTATGTGGGTAAAGGGAGGATTAATTAATCTTAACACCATCCCTTAATCGTAAATTTAGACAACATGGGCCCTAGAAACTGGGCTAAAATTCAACCATATAATCTAAATGAAATAAAAGACTGCTTAATAAACAAGGAAAATGGGGAAAACCTCACAGGAACACCCCCCTCAAAATAAGCAAGTAACCAGGAAACAATGAATCAATCCTTTACACCGTTAATAAATCTGAGTTAAAAAAATATCTTTTCAGTGGACTTAGTAAAAATATATGTAATCTTATCCTATGTAGGGAAGTAATGCAGTGTGATAATTTGGTGATGCATTAGTTCCTGAATGTAATTCGTGCGTACTTCAATATAATTTTTCCACTTCTTCTAAACTGGATCACTGGATATCTTTAGGTACTCTGGATCTCACAATAGATCTCTACTAAAGGTGAAGTGTGAATACGAAACTTTGTCAAGATTCCATGCAACCAAACTTCCTAAATAGTTCCATTCACACCCCCCTATACTCTGCTTCTGCTGAAGAGAGTGCAATATTTGTTTGCTTCTAACTTGACAAACAAGTTGGCCCATATCCAAACATAAACACAAAACATGAAGTGGTTTTCCTAACATTCCCATCTCTATCCCAATATGAAACTTTCAATCCAATGAGATCTAAGTGTGCATCAATTGTATAACTGATCCCATAGTCTCTAGTACCCTGCACATAAATCAAGATGCGCTTTGTTTCCTTCTAGTGCAACTCATGTGGCTCCTACATGTATCTTGTAGCATCACTCACATCATAGGATATATCTAGTCTCAAATGTGTGAGGTATAGAAGGCTCCCAATGAGTTGTGTGAAAAGACTGTTGTCAGCCAATGTTGTAGAACCACCTTCTTCTATCCTAATGCTAGATAGGAAGGGAAAAGGAGTTTCTTTATAGTCTTCCATATGGAATATTTTAAGAAAATATGATGAGTAGCTAGACTATGAATTCATGATTTCTTGAAGTATTTTGACTTACTTTGAGACCAGTGAACTATCTCAATACTCCTAGATCTGTCACAATGAATGCTTTATTCAAAGATGACTTGATTATTCTCAATCCAACATTAGACATGCTAGTAATTAGAAATTTATCCACATATAGAAAAATCAACAATAATGAGCCCTATTTCTTATGCATGTAAACATTACAGTTAAATATGCATTTCTCAAATTTCTGTGACATGAAAATGGCATCCATGTTGGAATACCATGCCCTTGGGGCTTGTTTGATCCCATAGAGAGATTTCCTCAGTTTGCAGACTACGGATGAATATTCAATGTACCCCTTTGGTTGTTTCATGTATATCTCCTCTTTTAAGTCACCATGGAGGAAGGCACTCTTCACATCCATGTGATGTACCTCCCACCTCTTTGAATCTACTACTTCCAAGACTAGTTTGATGGAGTTCATTCTTGCTAGTAGAGTGAGTGTCTCATTATAGTAAAACCTATGGACTTGTTAGTATCCTTTTTCCACCAACCAATCCTTGTACTTAGTTGTGGTTCCATCGAATTCTAGCTTGGTCCTGTAGACCCATTTTCATTAGAGTAATTTCCTTCCAGGAGGCAAGGTGACAAGCTCCCAAGTTTTGTTGTCCTATAGAGAATCAAATTTATCATCCATAGTTTCTTAGCATCTTGGATCATGTAAAGCCTCTATGAATGATTGAGGATATGATTCCATCATCATGAAACACCTCTCTAGGAGGAGTGGATCTGTATGGGAGAGTGCACCATGTACATTATGATATTGGGACCTCATTCTTCTCCTATCATCTTGATACCCAACAACCTCCCCAATTTCTTTAATGATATTTTGGTCCCATTTGTGCTTCTGAGTTAAAATAGATGTTGGGTATGGATGTAGATTCTCTTAAGGAGTAATCTCAATATTAAGATCATGTTGATATTCTTCATCATCTTCTGAATATGAAACATTAGAAAATAAATATGTATCTACAAATGGAAATAAAGGATATTTTATACCTTCATCTGCTTCGAATGATAATTGATATTGTATTGGATCTAAGTATGGATTAAAGTGTGAGAATGCATATGATTTGGAGGCATGGATTGCAACACCATTTGCTATAATATTCCCAGTTGAGATATATGGTATCTCTACTAAATGAATACCAAATACCACTCACTTTGGTGAGATGGTATGTGTCATATGATATGTAGATAACAAATTTGTTGCAAGAGAGGGAACATAGAGCTCATTTTTTACCTCTCCATGTTGGATTTGAATATAAATTCTCCCTACATATGGGATCTATGAATCATCCCCCATATGAATGTTAGGTCCTCTTGAGAGATCCAGAGAGGTGAAGTATTCCTCGGTATCAACCATGTGGTTGGATGCTCCTGAATTGATTAGATATGCCTTTAATCAAGACAAGATTGCTTTCAAGGAATGTAAGCTCTCATGCTCTTTTGTATGTTGTCGAACTTCATACTTATTTGCACTTTTTGGAAGAGAAATATTGTTATGTTCAAGGAGATTTGATAGTTGATCAATGATTTTCTTCATGCACTGGCTCTCTGGATGAAATCCTCTCATACAATAGGAGCACTTAGCTTTCTCAAATTTCTTATTCTTGTTGTTCTTGGAACCTGAGCCTCCATTGGAAAGGTTATTATTCTCCTTTTACTTTGAATCATAATTTTTATTCTCCTCTCCTTTTGCTTCCCTTTAGCTTGTGCTTTATCAGAGTCTCCAGCTAAGAGGGCCTGATTCTTGGAGGCATTGAGCACTCCCATCTAAATCAATTTGTCTTTCTCTTGGATCAATTACTCAGCAAATGCATCTAGAGAAGGAAGTTTCCAATTTGGGATGGATAAATTTCCATAGTGGAATGCAAATATAAGGACTAAGAATTCTGATCCAATCTTGATTAGAATTGATAGTACAAGTTCCTTATCCTTCTTCTCTATCCCACATTTCTTGCATTTCAAGACTAGGGCTTTGTATTTCGAGAATAATTTTTGAAATGTGTCGAAGTTGTTGGGTTGTAGTGCAATGATATCATTCTCTATAATATGTTCTCTAAGCTCATCTTATTTTGCAATCAAATATTCAATCATGTCCCATACTTCCTTTGAAGTTTTCAGTCCCTTAAGGTGGAACAACAAATCCCCAGAGATGTAGATTCACATGAAGTCGAAGGATTCATCTAGCCTGTTTAGAAACTTTGATTTCTCAACATATTGTTGGGGCTCGACTTATCTTCACATTGTCATCCTAAACATGCCTTTTTGGGAAAGACAATATACATATCTTCCCTCCAATCAATGTAATTGAACAATGTAAGGATTATAGGTCATAGAGGAGCCGAATTCTCCATTCCATTGTATGTTGATCAACAAATATTCAAGATATATGTAGGTAGCTTCAAAATTACTACAAAAGAAACTTCAATTCTTATACATTTGTCAGTTCAAACCTTTCCACCTTGACATGTGCACTTTTTTCAAGTCTGTCACAATTGGATAGAACTCTCTGGATCGAATCTAGAGGGAGCAATGCAATGATTCTAGGAATTATGTGGAAACTCAGCTACTTCTGCTACAAGCATGGAGGCTTCTAAGGTTTCCTTTTGGCCTCAATATAGGCTCTGATACCATGTTAAATTTCATAAACCATAGATATTCAAGCCAAAATGAGAGTTATATTAAAAGAAGTATGCAGTGGAATTATCAAATCAATGTAAAATGAACAACATATTCATGATATAAATTTCACACAAATTGAACAAGTATTGCTCAGATCATCATAACATTAATATTAATTAATTAATCAGTCATACAATGGTAGTACAATAAATAGAATTTGAATATTGTGGATAAGATTCGAATTCACCAACTCAAAGTGGTTGGTTAGCTAGATCGGAGTGGAAATAATTACAGTTGGAGCTCACTAGTTAACTCTAGATAATCAATTCAGTCTACATTTAGTGAATTGATGATGGTAGGTGAGGGTAGGTGAATAATGATGCATACACTCCCATGAATCATGCAAACTGGAGATAATCTAACTGAATTTGATCTAATTATTTGTAGCTGAAGCATAACTGAGCATGACTAATTACCTACCATAGCCATATGAAGATGACTGCTGGTGGCACTCATATTGGGCTCCTGTAATGTAGGGATTGGTTCCTAGGGATCCTAAACTTATGCAATTAGGTGCAGTAAGTGGAAGATAACCCATTAGAGGAATTTGAGGTCTAAAATGGGCCTCCTAAAGAAAATAATAAAATAATAGTTAAAATAATAAAATAATAGTTATTAATTTTGGAGGAAGAACGAAAAAAACTAATTTTTTTGTTCGTATTTTGGACATATCTCCCTGTGTTTTTAATCAAATTCTAAGAGGGAGATCTTGTTGGATGTGGAATTTAATTATGCATCCAACAAGTACCCACACTCAATACTTTTCATAGACCCCGCCCCACTACGCCAAAAACAAGAAATACCTGAAAAAACGTGATGATGATGTCAGCATCACATTTTTCAGGTATTTATTGTTTTGGGGGTAGCGGGGTCTAACAAAAGTATGTATTGTGGGTACTCATTGGATGTTGAATTAAATTCTGCATCGAACGAGCTCTCCTGCATCGAAATTTGAGTAAAAACATAGGGAGATATGTCGAAAATACGAACAAAAAAATAGTTTTCTTTTATGACAAATATGTCAATTCAACCATTATGGTTGACTCATTTTATTGAAATTCTATTGGTTCTTGAATTCCAACTCACAAAATTTATTGCTAGAGCATTTTCTTATAAGGCCCATTTTACACCCCAAATTTCCTCTAATGCTTAGGTCATCCCCCCACGCACTAGTCGGTGATGATGACCTCCTAAGTTAAGATAAATGAATCAAATAGAATTATGTGTGTAAAAGGAGGATTAATTAATCCTAACACATACTGCTCGACCCTTCATAGAAAAAACGACATCGCAAGGTTTACACTCCCCCCTTCTCCAAGGAATGAACCCACCAAAACACCAACTAGTAGTTCAACCATTAGTTAACTATTTTTTAAACATTTTATTTTAAGCATGCATAAAAAATAGCTATTGGGCACTATTAAATTAAATATTAATATTAATTCCATATTAAGTTCATGGGCGATCCAATTAAGGTTCCTGTTATTCTATATGTGTGTGTGTGTGTATACATACATATACATATACATTTACATTTACATATACATATACATATATATACTTATTTTTCCTCATCCTACTATTATCTCTTTTTAATGCCAAATCGCTTATCTTGCCAATGTAATACTAATATTTAATGATATTATTAGTAGCAAACTATTAATATTAATAATTAATAATATCAACTATAAGATAATAATACACATAGCTTCTTTTTTTTGGAGCATATTTTTCATCTAGACTCGAGTCATGCATGCAGCCATGCAACATGCATGAAACATTGTTGACATCTCTTGTACATAGATCTTGTAGTTGAATTCCTAGTGCCTCAATCCTTGTAATGTTTTAGCTTATTACCCACTATTGCACCCTCATCCATGATTTTATCCATCCACCATGAGTTACAATAAGTTAACTAGGCTACAATCAGTTAACTAGGACACCAATCCTATATTTCATCACTCTGGGATGATAGTGAGCTCCAATGACCACTGTTAATCATCTAGGCCTCCTAAATTATTGCATATATAATTATATACCATCAATTAACTCCCTCATATACCATTCAGGTTCATTTAGCTTCAGTTGCACTAAGTTAACTGAGCACATTCAAGAGCTAGGACTAGTTCTCAAGTCTAGTGATAGTTTCTACGCTAATTTAATCCTACCCAAAGAGAGGATTCGAAATTCCTTTTTAGGATAAAAAATATCTCCTTTGGGGATGTATTTATATTGTACAATCATTATTGATTAATAGGCAATCTATATTTTATTCATTTGAGTTTCTTATAATATGTATTTTGCTCAATATTTCTTCACTAGTTTTACTGCAAATCTTTTTTGTTCATATCAGTAGGATTCATTGTGGTTTAGATCCTCAGTTGTGGAATTTATTTATACCATCAAGGCTATATAAATATCACATGGTATCATATCCTAGGTAACTAGGTAGATTCAATTAATCCTCAATACATATTTTCAGAGTGTTTATTTTGGAGGTACAACAACTTCAAAATGGATTTGAGATCAATTCCTGCTCTATCACCGCTCAATTATGCTGAGTTAAAATTGAAGATCGTTTCATATCACAAGATCTATGATCTATTTGATTTATCTATTGTATTTGTGGCGATTCCAGAATTCAATGAAGAGAAAAATGATTGTCTAAATGACTGTGATAATGCATATGGAAAAATGTCTGTGTCAATGTCTCATAAGATGTGGCATCTCATTGATTCTACTGAGCATCCATTCAAGATATGGAGAAATATAGATAAATATTTTGGTGTGCAAAAATAATTATACGATACTTGCAAAGAATCTGACACTTACTCAAGTGTTCTTCCTTCAAATTTCTTGGCCTCAACACTCTTTGATGAAGTTGTTCAAGTTGAAGAAATATAAGAATATTGAACTCATTTAGTTCGAATTAGTGAAAGTATTATTATAGTGACTCCTCCTATTTCACTATAGGTTTATGAGAAGTCACATGTCTCATATTCCAATATAGCTTCTCCATCAGAAGACATTCGAACCATTATTCTTAAAGAAGAGCTCTCTTTCCATCTATTCTCCAGTGATTCTTCTATTATGAATTCTAAGCAAAGTTTGTCAGTGATTGCTCAAGAAGTTGAAGATGAATTTCATTAATCTCTCTCCAAAGTTATAGCTGGTGTATAGAAAAGTGATATTTTGTACTTTTTGGAGGTAATATTAGATTTGGGAAGTGATCCATTCGCCCTCACTAGTCCAATTCTTCCAACAAATTCCTACTTGATTTCTTGCAACAATTCTCGGAATTTTATTAAAAATGGAGAAAATTGTGAATTTTCCCTCTCAATGGAGTAGCTAAGACACATGTCCCACCTTATTGGAGCCTATTTTAACTCTCATGATTCAAAATCTATGCTCCAATACCTTTCATTTATGCTTGGGACTAATATCATCACTATTGGTGTGAAAAATCAAGCACCTCAAGTCTCTTTCAATTCTACCACTAGGGATTCTGTATCAGTTTCTTCTCATGAGTTTGTTGATATGAAAGATTGTCATTTATTAGATATTTTGAAATCTAGATTAGATTACAAAGATCATAATCCACTCTCCTTGGTCTCATGTATTCTTTCCTTTCTTACATGATCACATGCACATTGCCTCATAGTCCTACTGAAGATGGAGCCATTGCCAAAGTCTTAGCACATTGTGAACTCATGTTCCTCACTCTTGGACCTGATAGGACCTATTTTGGATCTTATTTCATATCATATTTCATGTCCAAATATATTTTGGAACCTTTCTTCATCACTCCTGGAGATGCTACAACCTTTTTTGGTTCACGGTTTGAAGATAATTCATATTTGGTTCAAGCTAATTTCATTTCCCATGGTTTGAAACTATAGGATCAAGCATCAAAAGTCTCATTTGGACCTAACATTAGTTTTATTTTTAATGATAATGATTGACCAATTTTTTTTTTCATCACTATACCTCAGTTTCTCTACATGGTTCCAGTATCCATCATGCAATTGTTTATGTCCTTAAATAAGTTTAACACATTCATGTTCTTCCAAAGAGGAGGATTCTGCGAGATAAAAGCATTTATTTTGGAGACCATTTTTTGTTTTTCTTATTTCATGTCCATTTTTTAGGATGGAATTTCACCATGTGGTTTTTCCTTTTTCCTCAGTTCATATGGATCAATAATGTAAAAGGTGACCATAGGCCTAGTTTCCTAGGCCCTATTGTTTTTACTTATCATAATTTAGGATTAGGGGGTGGTTTTGGAGCATATTTTTCATATAGAACTAATTCATGCATGCATGCAACCATACAACATGCATGCACCATTGTTGACCTCTCTAGTACCTAGATCTTGTAGTTGAATTCCTAGTGCCTCAATCCCTCTTAGTTTTTACCTCATTTCCCAATATTGTACCCTCATTCATTATTTTAGGACCTAATGTTCCATAGTCCATGATTTTATGCATCCACCCTCAGTTACATTTAGTTAACTAGGCTACAATCAGTTAAGTGGGCCACCATTCCTAGATTTCATCACTATGGGATGATAACGATCTTTGATGACCATTGTTATTCACCTAAACCTAAGAAATTCTCCCATATATCATTATATATCATCCATTAACTCCCTCATGCACCATCTAGGTCCAGTTACACTGAGTTAACTGAGCACATTCAAGAGTTAGTATTAGTTCTCAAGTCTAGTGATGGTTTCTATGTTAATTTAAGCCTGCCCAATGAGAGGATTCCAAATGACTTCTTATCCTTACAAATTTCTTCTTTGCAGATGTATTTATATTATAATCTCATTATTTATTAATAGACAATATGGATTTTATTCTCATATGTATTTTTCTCAATATTTCTTCACTAGTTTTACTACAAATCTATGTTGTTCATCTCAATAGGATTACATTGTGCTTTAGATCCTTAGACGTGGAATTTATTACTTCCATCAAGGCTATAAAAATTTGACACTTTTATTGATAATTAACAATATTTCTTATCACTCTCATCAGAGCTAGGATATTAATCCTATCTAGCAACATAATTTAATTTTACTAATAATCATTTAATAATACTTGGATTTAGGTTATGAAATTGATTTTAGATTCCACTCTTGACTTATGAATATTAACCATTTTTTATTAGAACGAGAACATATAAGTAGAGTCCCTCAAGTGAACATCCACAATGCACTATTTCATAAGTTCTCTCAGTACCACGATGTCTTTTGTCAACCGAACTTACGTATTCGTGGATTTCCTACCACTCACCCTCTCTCCCTAGTGAATTCATGCCCCTATCATTTATTCGATTCAATTCCTTCATCATCCTAACTGTACAAAATAAAATTACAATGTAGGAAAATCACAAAAATTACTTATAGTGATTTTATCGACCTTTAGCTTCTCGCCAGAAATTTGCACATTTAGATTTACCTTGTACTTTCCATTACTGAAAAATTATAGTTACAGAGGGCATGTTACTTGTCAGAATTCATTTATTCTATGGTCATAATTTCAACAATTGTATTTCCACCATTCTCTCATATCATTTGGGTTCAGCCATTCATTCTCATTATCCTCACGCAAATTTACACTATTTAGAGATTTTCTTCTTGTTGTTGAATATCATTAAAAGACTATGAACAGGGAATTGTATATTTAAGGGAAAGGATATAGTTGTAGGTGAGTATAAAGGTTTAGGAAGCTAGAATCCTTTACCCATTGAGGTTTTCTACTCGGTTCTTCAGAAGCCAAGAATTAACACTACCAGAGGTCCTCGAACAACACATAACAAGTTGAACTCTTTTTGCACACATTGGTAAGCATTGTAAGTGTTGTATTGCCTATTTAGGAAGTATGTATTAATGAAGGAAAATGGAATCCCTATTGTGTGGGGTAGTTGGAAACATATTTTTAAAAATTGGAATCAATTGAGGGTTAATTCATACATGGAATTAAAATTGGCAATGAATTGGTCATGACTCAATTGATTTGAATTTAATGACCAATTTTCCTAAGAAATGGATAAAAGATTTGAATTTTAAAGAAAAATATTATTTTCAAGATTATAATCGATGAATCCAAAGAATTAGAGACAAAATATCCAAAGTTTTCTCATGAATATACCATATAAGAATGAATACATCAAAATGGAACAAAGTGTACTATGAATTTACATATCTCAAGGATTGGGATTGGAACAAAATAGATAACCTATATGTACTTTGTTAGGGTACACAGTGTACTCCCAAAGGACCGAACACCAAGAATAGCCGCTTCACACAAACAGATCACAGATCAATACACCAATGTTTGTCACGTGGTTAAAACCCTCGAGAGGG